>PYXC01000632.1:0-90000 GCA_015244755.2 Tenualosa ilisha | reverse complement strand
AGCCTGTCCAAAAAATCCTTCAAAGGGCCCTCCCGTGTTACCTTGTGCGCTGTCCGACCCCTCAGCGCGTACCCCTGTGACTCACAAGACAGAGATGTTCTTTGTTCCGTTGTAGAACATTCCGTAGCTCCATTGTCCAGAACTCTCTCTCTCAAGTAGCCCCAGAGTCTCTTGTGTCTGTGTTGGCTGCCACTCACGCCCGAGCAGATCGGCCCTCAGCATGTGTTTGTATCAACACACTGAGAATGAGTACTGGCCGATGGCAGCACAGGGCTGTGTGTGTGTGTGTGTGTGTGTGTACACTAAGACAGAGCACTAGCCAGTTTATGAGTAGGACAGGCCTGTGTGCTTATCATGTGGTATGTGATTGTTATCGATACTGCAGCCCAGCTCCAGTGCTGGTCAGCTCCTCAAGGACATAAAGCAGTTCTGTGGCCAGACTCTGAGGGTCTGTGTTTGTGTGTGCGTGTGTGTGTGTCTTCTTGACCTTGTGACTCCAGTCTGGAGATCACAGCAGAGTCATCAAGTTTTCTTTTGTGACTGTTTCAGTCCAAGCATGTTTATGTGTATATGTGGGTGTAAGTGTGCTTGGTTTGTTGATAAGGGACAGAACATTCGGTGGGCATTGTCCTCATCTTTTAAATGGGCACGTTATAGTATCTTATTTGTTCATGTTTGTGTGTGTGTGTGTGTGTAGGACTCTGAGGGTGTGGAGATCATGTTGGGAGTGTGTGCCAGCGGACTTCTCATCTACAGAGACCGCCTGCGCATCAACCGCTTTGCCTGGCCCAAGATCCTCAAGATCTCATACAAGAGGAACAACTTCTACATCAAGATCCGCCCAGGGGAGGTGAGAACACTATATATCACCACACTATTCTTTCCCGGGCTCCTTTCTTTCACTCGATCTTTTCTCCTCCTTTCTTCTCATTTTGTCTTCTCTCCTCTGTAGTTTGAGCAGTTTGAAAGCACCATTGGCTTCAAGCTACCCAACCACCGTGCTGCTAAAAGGGTATGGAAGACCTGTGTGGAGCACCACACCTTCTTCAGGTGAGTGGGACGAGCAGGGAGAGAGGGATAAGGGCACAGAGATAAGGGATGAAGAGAGAGAACGAGACGGAGGACTGATAAAACTTGAAAGAGCAGGGCAAGCTCACAACAAATGATCAGTAGTTAAAAAAAAGAATCCCTCATTTCTTTTTACGTAAATGTGCATAGAAACTTTCTCTTTGGATCAGCTGACACTGCACAGTTTTGGCTAATTTCTCGTTAGAAGTAGCGTGATAAAAAGTGTAGACAGTAAAATGTTTATTGTATGCTTGGAATCAAAAAGCATTTCACCTCATAGTCTGGCTCTACTGGCTCTTCCTCCATTCTGCCCCCTTCTGGACAGTCACTTAATGGCTATCACTATCTAAGCACTGCATGGGTGAAACCCATACAGACCACATGACACTCGATTTACCATATTTATGGGGCACTGAGTTGTGTTCATTCTAAAACTCCATGCAGACCACGAGCAACTAGTGTCAAGAGATCATGTAAATAATAAATGATATAGTTCAAATAATCTCAACTTTTGGGCATCGGGCCACAAATGAATCAAGGTATATGTGGTTGGGGTGTCACCATGGTAAGTTGTTGTCTCCTCTCCTCAGGCTGGTGTCTCCGGAGGCTCCACCCAAGCGCTTCTTGTCTCTGGGTTCTAAGTTCCGCTACAGTGGACGCACGCAAGCTGAGACCCGGAAAGCCAGTTCAGAGATCCGAAGACCTGCACCCTTCATCCAGCGCTCCTCCAGCAAGAGATATACCATGTCCCGTAGCCTGGATGGAGGTTAGTACACACACACACACACGCACACACAGTATATACACATACCCACAAATACATACACATGGATGCACACACACACGCATCCATACATCCACATGCACATATACATGTGCATGAACAAAACATATGCAGTATATGCACCTGCTTACACTTACACACCAATTGAACTTTAAGAAGAAGAACTTCAAAGTTTAATATCCCAGTATGGGTGCATTCTCCATCAGAAACTAAATGTTTTCTGAAGATTTATGTAAGGTGAGCTCTCCTGGCTCAAGCTGCAGTGTATGTCATCTCATTGTCCAGGGTTATCTCAGTGTGTCTAGGAGCTGCCTCCTACCCTCACAGAGGAGATCAGATCCACAGTGTTGCCAGGAGAGAGAGAAAGGAGAGGAGAGTTAAAACAGAGAGAAGAAGAGATGGTAAAACAGAGGCAAGGAAAGGAGAGGAAGAGAGAGAGGGAAAGAGGGACTGGAAGAGAGAGTGGGAAAGAAATAGAGGGAAGAGGAACTGGAGTCTTAACTCTATATTTAGCATCAGCTGAGAAGAGAACAGTCATAGCTATCAAACTAACAGTTTGTCACTGTTACTGCTGAGACGTACAGGTCCCCACCCATCAGCTAGGGGCAGAATTCTAATCCGATATGCAGAATTTCAGTCTCTTTCTCTCCTTCTCTGCCTTTATTTCTCTAGCCCCTCTCTCTCTCTTTCTCTTTCTCTCTCTCTCTCTCTCTCTCTCTGCATCTCTCTTTGCGATGTGTGTGCAGAAATCTTCCAGTACTGTCTGGTATGTAAGCTCCAGAAGTGACAGATCAAGTTGTCAAGGCTTAAGCCTGCAGAGGAGCTCCCGCTCCCAGCTCAGAGGGGATCCGAGGAAATTAAGCGTTTGATTTCCAAATGCTTCAAATCTCTGGGATTCAGCCCAGAGTACTCCCTGTGGAGGCCCTACTAAACACAGGGCTAGTCTGTGTTCAAAGAGATAAGAGGCAGTACACATATGCCGGGCTGTTTGAAGTTTGTTCTTATTTGGCAGCTGTCCTGAGAGAGAGAGAGAGAGAGAGAAAACTTTATTTTGAGGATTCACTCATTTAAAAGTGATTTTAATCAATTTACTCCTGCTTTGTCATCATCAGTCTGACTATATGATGTGTTCTTATCGGGCCAATTCAGTTTATGTGTCTAGAAGTAGAAATTGAATGGTGTGAGTGCAGTGTGCGCTCAAAGGAAAGGATGTTACAGCATGTTTATTTGACCTCTGTCTGTCCCTATGTAACCCTTCTGCTGCAGCTCCAGTGACAGCCAATCATGACAGCTTGATGAAGGAGCCCACGGTTGCCTCAGAAGCCAGTTCCAAACCTGTTGCCACGGGCAACCTCATTGGCTTGGAGACGCCTGAGAAAGTGGTAGAGGAGGAGACCAGCGTCACAGAGGCATCTGATCCTGCCCAACCCACTTCTGTCACCAAGGTAACCGTTTACCTTTGACTTGGTGTCTTGTCTTTGCAAGTCAAACCCCTCCTTCTTCCTGCCGTTTGAACCAGTACTGGCAGTAATATGAGGTGTGGTTGTCAAAATGATTGATTGACATGGATCAGAAACATGTCCAGCTGGTCATTTGTTTTTGAGTCTTGGTCCTCTGTTTTGGCTATTGGAACAAAGGACCTCAGAGAGACCTTTTTTGTCACAATATTCACCTCTTTGACAGCTTTGTGTACATTAATCCTTGTCTCTCATTGAAGATACTCTTATAAAATATTCTGTGAATGGTAATTACTGAACTAATCTAAAAACAGCTTTCCTCTCTTCTTTTCCTCTCACTGATGTTCATTTATCATTTGCCTGTTTGTTGTCTGAAACACACTGCATCTCTTTCGTCATCCTCTCTTTATTTGAACCATCATTTTTAATTCCTCACTCCCCCATGGGACATTTCACACATCCCGTCTCTGTGGATCCACATGTTTCATATTTGTTTCTTTATAATGTGCCCTTGCAACACTACCATCATCCTCGTGTCATTGTGTTGTACCCTCTTGTTTTTCTTCTATTTTTCTGTATTCACATAATTTTTTCTGTTTATTTCCTCCTGTCTCACATGTCAACTCCCATCTGCTCTCATCTCTTGTTTATTTTCTTTTTTCATCCATTCTTCAAATTTTCTCCCATGCTTCTTTCACTCTTCTTGTCCTCTTCTCCTCTCAGCCCTCTCCCTCGATCTTCTCCTCCGATCCGTTGCGTTCAGAGCTCTCCCTCCCTTCCTCGCCGGTCATCTCTGCTCGCTCCTCCCCCTCCCCATCATCCCCAGCCTCTAAGCTCCGTCGCCGCCGGCGACACCGTGACACCTCTTCTTCGCGGCGCCAGCGCGCTGCCTCGGCCAGCCCCGCCAAATCCACAGCGTCGGCTAGCCACCTGCGCCGGCAGGCACGCGCCGAGCGCAAGGCTGCGCTCCTCGAGGAGCAGGCCCTCCTCCTCTCCGCCCGCAAGCAGCGTCTGGCCGAAGGCGGTGCCAGTTCCGCCGGTGGCACCAAGGGCCGTGGGGGCACGCTCTTCTCCTTCTCGTTACACCTGCCGGACCTGTCATCGCTGCTGGACGAGGATGGCTACCTGGCCTTCCCGGACCTGTCAGAGCTGAGTGTGCTGCCCGAGAGCGTGACGCACTTCCTGCCAATCCGCTCGCCCTCGCTCATCCCATGCTTCCTGTTCATCTTCTTCTTCTTGCTGTCCACGTCGTTCTCGGTGCCCATGGCGCTCACGCTCTCCTTCCCGCTGGCGCTCTGCCTCTGCTACCTGGAGCCCAAGGCCTCCTCTCTCACTGCCACGCTCGCACAGGGCTTCCACGACAGCTCTGACGACGATGAGGTCTGTGTGTGTCTGTGTGTGGGTGTGCGTGTGTGTGCGCGTGCTTGAGCATGAATGTATGTGCATGTAAGTTGTTTCAGAAGCAATGTGTGTGTGTTTAGTATCATCATCATCATAACCATCTTGTGTTCATGATCACCTTCATCTTCATCACACACATCTGATGGAAAAGAAAACCCTCAAATCAGTGTCTCACAATACTGTACCTCTTGGAGAGGGCCAATTCCATTTAGTCACATCAGTTTGTGCTTTTTGGACACACAGACTCCTGAAATATGCATACTGGTCTGTCCTCAGATCAAGATTTCATCTACCTATCCATTGATTTTGACTTTCCCAAGAGAGTGAACTACTGACTTCACCCCAGCCATGCGCTTATGCAGTACAACAGAAACAACTATAAGATCTTTGCAGAATCACTTGGGACTCTTTGTTCCCCAGTGACATGTCAACACCCAAGAGAAAACCAGAGGATTAGATTTTGAGAGATGAACACAATCTTGAACTCCCATCTTTTCCATAGATCTGATGAAGCACATGTATGGCTCACCCCTCTTCCTGATCAGAGTGGTTGTGGGGGTCAGGGGCTTTTAACGTGGGCTGCACTTCACAAGGACAGGGATGTTTGGAATGTCTAATCGGGCTCCTTCTCTCTGTGTTAATGAGTTGAGCCCATTCCAGAATAGCACTAAAAGCCTGAGGCTTTGGAATCATCTGGCTCTGTTTTACCTTCACACATATCTCAGCCTGCCCTGGACTTTATTTTTTCCTCATCCAAAGTAAACTTTCCCTCATCACCACATGGCCATTGCCCTCCACCTTGTTCCCCTGTGCGGTCTTGTGCAGCTGAGGCCAGCTGGCCTGCACTCTCCCTCTGATCTCACCCAGCTCTGGGTTTCTCTCTCTCTCTCTCTCACTCTGTCTTATTGTCTCAATCGCACTGCTCTCACTGGAACACACATTGGGGGCTCCGACGCCAAACAGACGGACAGTGACCAGACTGACTTTCCATGTGATGGGGAAACAACAGCCTCAGAGGTTGGTCCTGTGATACAGCTGACAGTGTATCAGCGTTCCCGTGTGAGCGTGACTGGCCAGGAATATAATTATGCAGCTCCGCTAGACTTATGTGTGCTCAGGTGTGTGTGTGTGTGTGTGTCTGTGTGTGTGTGTATGTGTCTGTGTGTGTGTGTGTGTGTGTTTGTGTTCAGTGCATCTGCCTGCCATTAAACATATACAATTTATTCTGGACTTGGGAACCTTCTTTGTGAGGGAATGAGTAAATACTGTATAAGTAATAGATGTAAGTGATGGCTAAATAAAAATATAAATACATAGTATATATTTATTAATGATAGATAGTCAGAATGTATTAAGCAAAAATTCAAGTCAAAGACTGTGTGCGTGTGCATGCATTATGTGAAGGTAGATCATGTCTGAGACTGTGAATTGAATCCCTTTCTCCTTTTCATGTTGCTGACATTAGTCAGATCAGGAGGAAGAGGAGACTTCTGATCTGAAGACGAAGGTACTATGTATGCCTCAATCACACCCAGTCCAATCCATTGTGATGTCACAGTTCCTCTCTAAGCCCATTATGACATCTCCCACACTTGTTCCTTTGTGCTGTGACAGTGCTCTCATGATTTTCCTTTGTGATGCTAGAGGACACCATGCAGCGGAATGCAGCATCATCCATTGTCCTCACCTCGCCCTCACCTTCCGTTCCTGCGGCATTGTGACATCACCTGTAGGATCTTTCACTAGTCTGTCAGCACACCTCCTCAGGAGGGTACACATCCATTTCTTTCATCAACCGTTTTCCTGTTGCTGCAGTTCTTTTCAGTTCACACACGAGCTGCTGTTCATTCGTTCATCTTGATGTCTCTTTTTTTCATTATGCCCTTTTGTTATGCTGAGCAAACTCATGATTTGAAGCTCAGTTTCAACACTGAGCATTTGTGGTGTCTAGTTTCTTTTTAGTAGGCATTCTTTTCTGTTCTGTTGGGTTTCTATTTGATTTCCTTTATGACTCTGCTGTCATTCTGATGTTGTCTCCTCAGACATCTTAAGGACAACACGCCACCCCTCACCCCTCACGCCACCTCCCTGAACCCTTGCTGCCCCCTGCCTTCTTGTCCTATCTCCCTTTTACTGTATCAACCCAAAGAGTTCCCTTGAGGGTTAAGCACACTTATACCTGATGTGTGGGTACCATACAAGCTCCTATGTCATGGCAAGGAAATCAGTTTTTTTTTTTAATGTAGTCTTTAAATATTGAATGCTACTTACACAAACAAAATGTGCCTCCGCACTAAACCTCACATGACCCATATTTCATGTGTTCCTGATTTTTATTTTTTTTAAGTTTCAAGTCATAGTCTGATGTGTTTTTATATTACTGCATTCATAGTTGTCACCCCAGTCTACCCGGGCTAGTAGATGCCTGAGATTTGGTGCGTTTCAAACACTCCTTCAGCTCCCATGACTGTGCTCTGAGCACAGAACTTCTAAAGAAGCTTAGCCCCTGGCAGCTCTGTCTGCCTTTGTTGGGAGAGAATGGCTGTGTTTTGCCCACAGGGCAGCATTAGAAGTATCAGGGCATCCTCTCTTGCCTTCGTCTTTGTCTAGTACCCCCCTCATTCCGTCCCCCAACCACCCTTGTGTGTGTGTGTGTGTGTGTGTGTGTGTGTGTGTGTGCACGCACGTGTGCCTCCTCTCCCCACTCCTCCCTCAGAATAGCCTCGTCAGGCACATCCGTGGGGAGAACGTCTTTGTGAAGCACAGCAATCTCATGCTAAAGGTAAAAGGCATGTCAAATGTGTTGGTGTGTGATCGCGTTTGCATCCAAGACTACATACAGTATACTCACCCACACAGCAGCCAACTCTTACTTAGTCTGTGTTTGGCTCGCTGTTTCATTTCAGTGTGGTGTGGAATCTATCTCATATTGCCATCGAAATGGTTAAAAATTGAGCCCCCCTCAACCTGTAGCTAATGGTTTGTGGCAATGACATACCAAGGCCCACCTCCCAACCCCCCCCCCCATCCCCGCCACACACACCACACACACACACACACACACACACTCTAAACATCCCTCACAGACACTCTTACACCTCTATGTCTGGACTGCTGTGTCACTGTTGCCTTTTGATGGTGTGATGACCTCATGACATCTCATGAGGTCTAACCTTACCCTCCTGATGTGTGTTGTGGTTGATGGACTGACCCCTAATCCCTGAACTCTGACTGCACAGTGTGGACACAATGTGTGACTTCACCCCAGTGGAGTTCAAAAATGTTGTATCAGTCCGCTAACTGATTCATTGCTTGACCATGAAATATGACCATGAAGCTGATTTGTGCACACATTTGTGTATGGCTGAGAAATTGGGTGTGATGGAGCCTGTAGTCACTTACAGCTAATCTGCTCATGTCATGTTAAAACCAATTGGTTAGCGAAGACATCTATCCTGAACTGTTGTTTGCTGCTCTGCTACGGCAGTGTCATGATGCTGTCAGGAGACTGACACACCTGAGGAGGTGTTGCGACGGCAGACCAACCTGAGTGAGCTAAAGCGGTCGTTTCTGGAAGTTTCCACTCTCGGGCCCGGCCAGACAGAATGGGACCGCCGTATGTCCTCCTCGCCCATCACTGCCCATCGATATACAAATGCTGTGCCCACCACCATGTCTCATCTGCCCCAAACGAAAGTAAGCATGGTTGGGGACGGGTAATTGTCCCTGTTGTGCTGTGCTTGTGTGCTTGTGTTGTGATGTAGCTGTGCCAGAGTTGCCTGCTGTGTGACCTGACAGGTCCCTGCTGCCTTTCCACCCCTTTCACCTCCCTCAAACTAACAGGACATATACAGCACTGCCCCTAAAAGGAGATGTGTTTGTGTGTGTGTGTGTGTTTTTGGGTAGATACTGACTTGGCCAGGTGTTTTGCCGGAAGCATGCAGTCTTTTGGTTTGTTCCCCGGACTCAGTCTCATGATTCAGCGTAGTTCACCCTAATCTGGGTGTGCTTGTGGGTTTGCCTCTGTCCTTTTGGTTAAGGTGCAGCCATTAGAGGTTCTGCCATGTTGGGTAATATAATGTCCCTTTGTTTGTTTGTTTGTTTGTTTGTTTTTCTTTCTTTAGTTTTAACTTAATTGCTTCTTTGCCATTTTTGAAACATGCACAATGTTTCGCAAAGGCCATTAACTCATTACCACCACCCACACCATGACCCAATCTCTGCTTAATCGGTTATTTCTACTTCTCATAGTCTGTTTCTTCCCATCTCCTTCTCTCTTCTCCATTGCTCTGTTGTTTTTCTCAGACGGAAGAAGATGTCACAGCCACACCTGACAATGCACCTGAGGACCAACAGCAAGAGATGCCAGCTGAGGTACACACACAAAAACACATCATTCTTTTTGAATATTCTTGTGCTTGAACAACCTGTCAGCTGTGCATCATTAGTTGTTTATGAGATGACTGTATTTATCAAATGTCATTTTTACCCCTCCGGCTGTTGTGAACATGAACACGTTTTTAGACTGTTTGAACAACTGAATTTGTGTTGATGTTTGTGATGTTTGTGTCGTGCTGTACATTCTGTTAGTCTGGGTTTGTATTGTGATATTCCCTTGTCATGTAGACCTCCATTTCCTTTCTTCCTTCCTCCCTCTCCCGTGGGGATAAGAGAGATGGGAAGATGATTCCTGGCTCAGCTCTTGTAGGAATGGGAGAGAGAGTTGCTGTCGCGTATGTGTGAGTGTGTGTCTGTGTGTGTGCCCCCCTTCTCCTTTTGTATGAGTGTCTATGTATATTTATGTGTCTACACAGCATTAGGAAAGGGTTAGCCTTTGAACTCTGTTGAACTCTGAACTCGAAAGGGCTTGTAAAACAGAACCTCAGCTGCAACAGACACAGGCTTTTATTTTAAGTAGGCTTTGTATTATAGGCAGACCTTCTAAATGTAGGCTGTCCTTTGGTGGATATCGTACTTGCATGTTCGATACATGGTTAGCCTGCACAGCCTTTTCAGTGTTTTTTAGTTACAACAAATTGACCCCAACCAACTTTTCTATATTGACTACATGAATATGCTAATGCATACCTTGCTGAACCTGCTAATTATGATCAGCTTGTTTGCTGTTGGAACAGATAGCCTAATTGTCCGGCCTTTATTTTCTCGCATTGACTACGACTCTGGCCATTATCTTAGGCCCAGTCATTAATTCAGGTCAGTTGTTACTTAAAGAATTATGGTAGATTAAAACTAATTTAATTGTGTCTGCAGACAGCCTAATTCTAATCCAAACATTTGATACGAAGATTAACTTTATTGTTGACAGGCGCTTTCAAAGTAGCAAAATTGCTGAATGTCTTGAATCTTGGGTCCAGCCTTTCTTTTCTCGCATTGACTATGACTGGCCATTATCTTAAGCCTGGTCATTAATTCAGACTGGTTATAACTCAAGGAATTATGGTAGAATAAAACAAATTGAATTGTGTCTGTAGGAAAATATGGTTTGTTCCCTACATGTAGGACCCATCTAAGCAGGATCAATCTCTAGCACCCTCTTTTGGTGTGGAAGAGATAGGCAAGTGTGTGGAGCAGAGTGATGTTGGTGTGGCATCGGACCCCCGTTCTGACTGGGAATGCGCTCTCAGGGCTGCCTACTCCGAGACCCCCCAGTTTGTCTGCACACTCACCAGCTATGAGGATGAGGAAGAGGAAGAAGATGTGGATGAAGAGGAATCTGCGAGAACAGAGGGGTATTCGTCACTGTCACAGTGTCCCAAGGAGTCTTCATTTGGAGCTGGGGCAGTTCACGCTCAGTGGGAGACGTGGAAGATCTACACCCTGGCAGACCTTCCGGAGATCATTCCGGAAGACAAGAGCAGCGATGAACTAGCAAGCACCACAGATGAGAGCGAGAGAAGTGAGGAGGAGAGTGTGACAATTAAGAGAAAGTTGATACCCTCAGAAATAGGTAGAGGTAGCAATAAATTCAATGCACCCACAGAGGTGGAATCGGTCTCCTGCCAACAGATCCAAGAGGAGCCAGAGAAGGAGGCTGTGTCTGAGTGTTTTCATATGGCTGATGAAACTATGGTGAGAGAGAAACCACAAAAATCCGAGAGATTAACCTTTGATGCCACCATACAGGAGGAGTTAAACTGGAGGACAAGCGCAGACTGTACTCTGTACGAGGATGAGGTGAGTTTAAGAGGGGAATTTTGTTCTAGTCTTACGGACGAGTCCCTCACAGTACACTGTAGGACTGACACAGACTGTGCTTTGTCAGAGGAAGAAATGAGCTTCAGGAGGAACTTCTGCTCCACCCTGACGGAAGAAGCCTTCCACATTGCGTCTGACTCTGGCGCTGATCTGGCCCAAATGTGGCTTGCGCCCCGCAGGTACGCATTCTGGTCTGAGACTGCCACTGATGAAGACACTGGCTACAGGTCTACAGAGATATGCACTCCTTACTCAGAAGACGGTCAGCTCACACGAGAGATGTTCAGAGATAGTGATCGAGAAATGGGCTTTGTGCAACGACCATACGTTTCTGGTACAGAGGAGGCCAGCTGTGCAGTGTCAGCCCAGGATGCCTTTTTTCAGGTTGAGAACCAGAAAAAGTGCACAGAGAAAGGATATACAGGGCCTGCTTCTCCATGGACCTCCTCTGAACTCTTTGTTGCCCGTGACCAGTACTTCCGGAACCAGGAAGAGGCTTTTGGCACAGGAACTGACACTTGGGACCTGTCTTGGTCAGCCCAAGAAGAGGCTGATGACATCCACGATACTCGGTCATATTGGAATGAGGCGTCAGCAGAGGTTTCCCAAGATCTCAAGAAGCTTGAGCAGGCCAGAGTGTTCAGGGCTCACGAGGGAGAAGAGGATGAGGAGCAGCAAGATTATCCAGAATGGAGTCTTCACGAGAGATCAGCGGTCCATGAGATGGAGCATACTCAGTACAGCCTACAGTCCAGTGTCGTCAACGCTCACTATGTCACAAAAGCCTCGCCAGTGCTCCGTGTAGTGGTATGACCTCATCTCATAAACAAACAAGCAAGCAAGCAGCACTCGTAACCTCAATAACTACTCCACCTTATTGCCTCCATAACAGATCCTGTCCCCCCCCCACCCACTTCCACCCACCTACACACACACCGCCTCTTCGGGTGCACTTCTCACACTACTCTAACCCTCTTTAATCTAGTCTAAGAGTTTACAGTTGGGTTAGATTGAATTAAAGGAGTAGTAGGAGTAGTTGGGCTTAAATGGAGATCTCCTTTAGAGTCAGCGGCCATTGTGGATAGTGTAGATGGTCCTTGCCCTATTGTCCAAACTATGGAAGTGGTGGGTCAGAGTAAATGGGTCGATGACAGTGGAGAAGCTTCAGGCTCAAAGCCTATAGTTGTTATCAGTACTGTTTAGGCAAGTCTCAGCAGGCAGAGTTGGATTTCTGGTAATGGGGCTTTCCACCTCACAGAAGCACTCCCATGGCTAAGGGGGTGAGGGTGTTCTCTGTAGATAGATTAGTGAAAGAATGGAAAGCTTCAGTTCATTGGAGTGGCTTTCCCTTTCAGTTTTGACTTTGTGGACTGATGTCTGTCTTTTTCTGTAGCTTCTGCTTTGGCTCAGTCCTCGTCTTTTGTGTGTTTTCTGTTGCTTCTTTCAGTATTGTTTACTTTCACATTTATTGCTTTATTTTGGGCTCAAGGCACCAGTTTATATGGATGCTGTTAGGTATGTCTCATCAAGCAAAGGGGGGGTTCTGGTAATGGGGACGAGGACTTCAATCTCACAGAAGCGCTCTGCCATGGTAGAGCTGCTGATGGTTGATGAAAGGGTTTTTCTTCTATAGATTAGAGCAAGAGAAGAATGTTTCAACTTTTTGGAGTGTTTTCCCATTCAGTTTTTTACTATTGTGTGGATGGATTACTCTGTCTTTGTGTGTTTCTGTTATGTTTCAATAGTTTTCCACTAATGGTTTCTGCTGTTGTCTGTCAGCATGTGCAGGCAGGCACAGCTGCTCTTTGATCATGTCTAGTGTAGCCTGTGGCCTTTAGTGTGGTGTGTGCGTGTGCACATGCATGCACACACCCAAAGACACTATTCTAAGTCTGCAGGTCCAGTTTGTTTGCATTTTAGAATTTCAGCTCAAGGGATATGGTTAACTTCAAGTTCTTCAAATATGTAGTGCAACTGTTTTGTAGGATTGGTCTTGTAACCACAGATGCCTGTCTGTCCAGAACACATAATCCCTGAGTATACTTGCAGTATGGTTGTATGGTCGCATGAAAATGCTTTCTTTAGAGCCCTTTAAAACTGGTTACTGATTACACTTTAATTTCTGCATGGTTAAGCAATTTGCAACTTAATACTTGATTTGCAACTTTATAATACTTGTTGATATTTGTTCTGATTGCTTAATGGTGTTTTTGATGTGATGTTATATATCATCAATGTCTCGTGTGTGTGTGTGTGTGTGTGTGTGTTTGCGTGCTATGTACATGTATGCATGTGTGTGTTGTGTTAAAACGTGACCTACATGGGTGGCCTGACATGATTGTGTGTGTATGTGGGTGTGTGTGTCAGTCTAAAATGTCATACACAGGGAGCCGTGCTCTGTGTCCTTCAATTCTGATACATGAAGGGGAATCACAGGTTGACCTGCAGGTGTTGAAGTCATCTTTATGCTTTTCTCATCACCCACTTTCACCTGTTATAATTATACAGAATTTCTAACATATTCTAACATCATTTCCTAAATTCTAACCTCAGGTAGTAATTAACGACAAATTAACATGTAACAGTTTTTCTTTGTTTAGCCTCTACATCACTGGAGTCACTGGAAATTATTTGTTGCTATGACATCAAAGCTGAATTTGTTTGCTTAGTAACCAAGTAATTTACCTCCTGTCAAAGGCTTTCTTTGAGTTTCCCCTCTGATTTTAATATTTCTTTCTCATTTGATATATCTCTTATTTGCTTGTTGTATCTTCTGTTGCAAAGGTGTCATCTCTAACATACAGTGTCTTTCATGTCACGTGTAATCCCTGACTTTCGTGTAACATCACAGGGTTGCTTGAGAAGAGCAGAGAGCAAAAAGGTTAGCGAGATGAAGGTATCTGATTTCATCTGTGTCTTATAGAATGCAGGGCTCACAAAGCCAGAGGTGGAAGAGGCAGGAATGATGAGCCAAAAAGACGAAGACTCCCCACAATCTTGTGAGGTACCTCAGGAGGAGCCAGGGGCTATAGTGAATGTTCACCCTGTATTACAGTGCCCTGTTGTGGATACACAGGAGGAGGCCTCTCCCTGTGCCCTTATCTCAACCACTGAAGAATCTCTGGGCCAAACAGAGGAGTTGAAGGCACTAGAGGAGGTGCAAGTAGTTGAGGACAAGCTGATAGAGACCAAGCAGAAAACCCAAGAGAATGTGGAGGAAGAGAAGTGGGTTGAGGAGGTGGTCAATGTTAAAAGTAAAAGCGCAGTCTCCCAGGCCCAGTTTGAGGTGTGTAGTGCACTCGAGCCAACAGCTGGGTGCACCGCTGAAGATCCCTGCAGAGAAGTCTCAGCATCAACTGTAGAGCAAGATTCAGATCCGACTGAGCTTCTGGAAACACAACCCGAAAAGCAGCAGGAGCATCCACAAGATGGTGCTGAAGAGCCGAATGAAGTACCTGCAGAGGCCTCGGTCACTGACAACCAAAGGGCAACTGAACAACACAACCAGGAGGATCATCCAGAGATTCAGGAAAAGATTCAGATGGAGGACTCAGTCAGAGGTGAAGAGCATGGCACAGATGAGCAGAGCTCAGTCTCGGAGATAAACGACCAGCCAAATAGACATCTTGAAGATACTGGAGAGGAACCTAGTATATTAAACCAAGTGACTGAGGAGTCCAAGGAGGAAGAGTCTAAAGATGGTGGGGTTGCCAAGGTATCTGTTGAGGGTGCAGGAGAATCTCCAGTAGAATGCTCATATGAAGAGGAAAAGCCTGCTGATACTGAAGCCCAACCAGAAGTGTCATCTGTCAGTGTTCGCAATGAAGACAATTTGAACCAGTGCTCAGACAGGGCAGGGGATGGGCCTCAGCAGGAAGTGGTGGAAGCTGATGTGGCTGGGGAAGCAATGCACAAAGAAACAGTCACTGAAGATCCATCCCAGGATCCATCTGTAGATACGGGAGAGCAGCAGATTGGCTCAGACAGTTCTGGGGATGCCACCGAGCTTGAGACCTTATCCTGTGTCCCAAGTGAGGAAATAGGTGTCCAGGAATCCCATAAGAAGGAACCTATCTTGGAGGAACCTGTGAAGGGGGCTGAGAAAGACATCTGCCCTGTAGAGCAGTCCAGCCCCAAGGAAGAAGTCTCACCTGAGGGCACACCAAAGCAGGAAACTGTTGGAGAGACCATGGCTCCTGGAGCTGTGGGTCTGGAGGAGATGGACCAGGTGGAGAAAGGAGATAAGGCTCTTGCCCAGCCACTCAAAGAAGCACAGAGTAGGGAGTCAGAGGAGCACGTGGGAGCCAGCACCACTGCTGAAGAGGATTTGGTTGTACCACCAACTGAAGAACAGAAGCAAGTCAGAGAGGAACAGGAAGTGATTCAAGAGGATATACAGGAAGTGAATGAGGACAAACAGGAAGTAAAGCCTCACAGTGAGGTAACCCAGCTCTGATGGTTGTCAGAGTGAAATAACCTCACTCTAGATCTCTGTGTGCCTGGCACCTGCTGATGACTAATACTGGACGAAATAGTGGCTCCTCTCTCTTTTCTCTCTCCTTCTTGCTGTCTTATTTTTCCTTTGTGTTTTGTTAATTTATGAAAATCATATTTTGCACATCCTTTTTAGGAAAACATTCACAATTATGCATGGACCCAGCACAGGTGATAATAAGATGGCATGGTGTCAAATGAAAGCCAATGACAAGGAATCAAAATAATTTCATTCACTGAGTGGAGACTGAATTGATGTCACATCCTGTGTGTCACGTCTTCAGAATTTCTTTTTCTTTTGTAGGTGTTGTCATAGAGACTGCCTATGTTGATTGAGTCTGTCATGATGCATGTTTTTGTGTGTGTATTTGTGGTGTGTCTGCTGCATGCCCATCACAAGATGCATGAGGCATGGCGTTGTCACTCACTGAATATGTCTCATGATATTTTTGTAGAACATGTCAATTTGTTCTTGGTTTAGTGAATGAAAGAACAGTGAGATGATAGATTCTTTTTAATTACAATTTTAACACCATTTTTGGGGATGTGTTCTAACTACTTTCGACCTAATTCTGAATTATTAGGATGAGTCTGTCTAGTTTTTAGGTGACAGTTGGTCCATAGAGTTGTGAACTTGTCGTTCGGGTGGTTTTGAATGCACGCATCATGGGAAGATTGTTGCTGATCACCTGTTCACCCTGTGGTTTTGTGCAGAATACAGAAGAGGTGAAGGCAGCTGAGGAGGAGAAGGAGGAGGAGAAAGAGGGAGAACCAGCCACCACAGATGTTCCAGTTGTCCACACAGAGACCAAGACTATCACGTATGAGTCAGCAGAGGTGTGTTGACAGTCCATGAGCTTGGTTTGTGTGTTTGTGTTTGTGTGTATGTGTGTATGTGTGTATTTGTACGTGTTCTGGTGCTGTAATTATGTATGAGATCAGAAGTCTTAATGTGTGTTTTGACACTCGTGGATCAGCAGTATATGGACCTGTGTGTGTGTGTCCATATTGATGCTGTCAGGGAGACAAAGACACCGACGCTGACCCTGGTGTGCTGATGAGTGCACAGACTATCACCTCGGAAACGACCAGCACCACGATGACCACACACATCACAAAGGTCAGGGGTCAGCCACGTGGCTTGTCCCACTTTTGTCTCTAGTCTCATAGGGAGTTGGTCAATCAGAGAGGGATTAGGGAGATGCATGAGCAGTGACTTGAGCCTCCATTCTGGATGGAATGTAAGAGACATGTGATTCCCACATGGGCTGGAAATTCTTGACTCTGGGACAGCAGTTAACCCACCAAGACACATCACCATGCAGCACACAGGCACCTGGGAAATGATTGGCACCCTTGATTTCACAAGGAATTATTAAGGACAGAATGCTAATACACTTTTTTGGCATGTTATTTTGTAATTACTTTTTAATTAGTTAATTCATTACAAAATCAGTGAATGGTTCAGTGAAATCAGTTACAGGTCCATAATTAAAATTATTTTTTTTTTTTTTTGTCATAATATTTTGTTGCAATAAAGAATTCAGGCTGATCTGGCACCAGAGATTCCAGCATGGACCACCACTTCCTTGAAAATGACGGCATGTTTTTGTCCTGCCTGAGGAAGTGCCTCTGGAAGGCCCTGTTTAAGTCCTTGGTATTTTTGTCTCTTCCTAGAAGATTTGTGTGTGGCTTAGAGAGGCGGGGGCCACATGGCCCATGGCCAGAGTCTCATGGCACTCGCTTGAACTCATGATGCCAGGACCTTAAAGCAGGTTTTCAGACCAGAGGAGGCCACACAGACCAGTGAGACTGAAGAACCACAACCAAGTGACCACTAGGTACCAGAGCCACCCTATCTGCAAGTTTGGGACTAGGCTTGCTGGGCCACTTCATTATTGTTATTTATTTATTTATTTGTTTGGTTTTTTTATTTTAAAACATTTACTTGTATATGAAATTGTTCTTCAATACTTTTGTGGGTCAAGGGTGCCAAATCACCTGGAGTTTGTATCATGTGATGGATAGGCTCAAAAGTGGGTTCAAAAGCACAAAAATGAATTACAGCCAGCCAAGTCATACACTTAGTGGAAAAAAAAATTCTGCCCTCAGATTCTCTTAAAACTTTGTTCCCTTTCACCTAAAATGGTTGTGCGTAGTGCCACCTTGTGACAGTGCTAAAACTCTTTGTTCTGTAGTAGCATCTCATGTTTGAGGTCTTGTGTGCATTCATTTATAAGGACTGCAAAGGATGTTTGTAATACTACAGTGTTCTCATTCGGTCATTTCTGACATTTCTGTTCTAAAAGACCTATTTCACTGGTACTGAGTCAAAAACTCTTTTCAAGTAGTTATTTTAGGACAATATGTGAATCATGCTGTTTTGTTTTACACATACCATAGGTCACTGTCAAAACAAATGAACTTTCCGTAACTATCAGTTTGGACAGAGTTTCACTGCCACATGGTACCAATACTCCCAGAAAACCTGTTATCTAGTTAAAGTGTTAGTGCCAGGATTTATAATCTGACTCTCGCCCTCGCAGACAGTAAAGGGCGGTATCTCCGAAACGAGGATTGAGAAGCGTATCGTCATCAGCGGAGACACCGACATCGATCACGATCAGGTGTGCACTAGAGGAGCAGATATGTAACTGACCACAGAGTAGTTAATGGTTTATAGACTAATTAATTGTTAATAGCACACCTTATCACTGCTGTATGGTACACTTTGGTACAAAACTAGTGCAGTTTTGTTTTGATTAGAGATTTGACTTACTGTCACATTATGTATGTGTCGGACTACATCAGGGACTGTACATATCTCATCCGAGCAGAGCAGTTTTGTAGTCTTGTAATAGACTTCCAACTCAAAAAAGCACATGTGTTGGTATTGGAGTAGATAGGACTACATAAATAAGCTCCTGTTTTGTCCGTGTTTTGACTCCTCCTGACCTCTTCTCTTCATTTTCTCTTCATCTTGCCCCTTTTTGTCTACTGTTTTTCTCAATTTCCTATTTTGTCTTTTCTTATTTCACTTTGCAACATTATTTCCCCTCTATTGTACACTCTTTCCTTCTGTTATTTCTCTTGTATTTCTTTCTTCCTCTCATCATCTTTGAACGCTTCTTTCTCTAACTTTTCATTCTCCTGATTTTTTCATGATTCTGAATCATCTCTTTTGCTAATTTTTTTTATCCCTGTGCTTTCTTTTCTCCTGTCGCTCCTCCTGGTCTCTCCATCTCTCCCTGCTTTCCTGTGCTCCTTTCTCCTTCCCTCTTGCTCTCAACCTCCCCCTGCTGGCCTGCTGTGGTATTGCACCCACACCACTAGGCTCTTGCTCAGGCCATCAAAGAGGCAAAGGAGCAGCACCCAGACATGTCGGTCACTAAGGTAGTGGTACACAAGGAGACAGAGATCACCTCGCCCGAGGAGGTGGTCCACTGACCCCAGGTAACGGTCTACTGGTGCCCAACACATGCTGCTCTGCCCTCATCTACTCTTCATGCAGGGCTAGGCAGGGCTGACATGACACGGTGCTTAGCATAGCACGGGGCCTGGCATGGCATGGCATGGCATTGCTCTTTAAGGCGCCATTCATGCTGAAAAACTCACCTCATCTCACCTCATCTTTCAGTCTCTGTTAACATCTGATGGGAAAATGCCATCTGTGTCTGGAGAGCTTGGATAAAAGTGTGTGTGTGTATAAAGTTGTTGAGAGTTGCAATTGGGAATATTACACACAGCGTATTTGGAACATGGTGGGACTAGTACTGCTAGAGTTTTCTTATAAGGTCCATATAAACCTAATCTTCAAACTGTGTGCAGAAACAGTGCCATTGTTACTCATTAGCATTGCAGACTCTGTGATTAGGTGGAGATGGGTGCGGGGGGGGGGTCCAATGCCCTGACACAGATGGCATATGAAATCATGGTGGAAATGGGGTTGCCCATAAGCCTTGGTTTCCACCAGGTCCGTCTGATCATGCACCGCTTCCACCACACTAGTGAATGTTTGCTGGTTTACTAAGTGTGCCACGGCATGTGGCACGGCAACTCCACTCTTGTTATACTTTACGCATCTCATCTGCTCTCACTGGGCATTAAATCAGATGCTTTTGAAAAGGGGTTTGCAGTTGGACTGTCATGCAGACGTGACTTGAGAAGGAAATCAGAGGCTAGGCTCGGTTCCAGCCTTAACACTAACCAAAATGAGAGTTTCTGTCTGTCTTGGAGCAGAGAGTCTGGATGTGTTGCCTGGTCACATTTAAGTGTATGAGAACTTTACTCTTCCACTCTTAAGATTATCTTTAAGATCAAGGTTGAACATCTCTTCTCATCAAGAATGCAACAAAATTTTATGGCACCAGTGTAAAAAAAAAAAAAAAACTAACTCTAGCAGTCATGAGTTTCTAAGACTGACTTGCTGGTGCTACACCACAGGGTGAAAGAAATTTGTGATGAACAACAAAGCAGGTCTTAAGTAGCCACCCTCTGGCTGCTGGATTTTAACACTGGGTGGTGGTGGTTGACTGTGTGTTGATTGGTTGGTGTGGTTGCAGTCTTTGTTTGGAGCCTGTTTTGTGGTAAGCTCATCTCATGTTTAGTGGCATGATGTCATTGGTGTGTGTAGTGTGGTGCCCCTTCCGAACTGCTCGCAGTATTTTTGTCTTCGTGGTGTTTGGCATGGTAACTATTCTTAACACTAGCTTTTTGGCAGGTGACTACTACTCTGGGACATCTGTGCTACTGCCCAACCATCTCTCTGTTTGCAAACATGAAGCGTGAATTAACATTGGGCTGTTGCTGGTGTCTGCTCAAGTCTGTCTTACCTTGTGTATGTGTCTGCATGTGCTAGTGGTTTTGACTGTGTGTGTGTGTGTATGTGTGTTTGTGTGTGTGTGCTTGTGTCTAGGTGTGTGGGTTGGTATTGAATTGCTGTCATGCTATGTGTCACTTGACTGCATGTGTGAAGTGAGCACTGAAGCAGTTCATGGGCAGTGTTATGCATTCCTGTTTTTTGTACTAACATTCTTGACTGTTTTGTTATGCTGGTTTGTTTCTTTGGCTTAGTTTTGGTTCACTCAGACTGGCACTGAGCTTTTGATCTCGTATGGATTAGAGATGTTTTTTTCCTTCAACCTGTCCTCTCTGCTGGCCAGCTTTGTGTGTATGTGTCATTTTTAGAATTTTTAGACTGCTGCCGGTCTCGGTGCTTGGCTGTGGGCTATGCTAACATCGCCATTGCTCAGATGAGTTTGAGTGTCAAATGTTATTGTGACTCATCAATCTGTTTTTTTCTGTCTGTCTTTTAGGAGAATTAAGATCTCATCCCTTAGATGATGTCCCTTTGCCACACTCTCCCATGAACCAGCGCGCAAACACCACCTAGCAACTTACCCTTTGACCTCCAGTCCAGTGCCATGGCAACGTAGCACTCCAGTGAACTCTGTGGATATGACAGCCAGCCAAACATCTGACAAGCTATCCAATCACCATCTATTTGACTGACGAGCCAATCAGTCACAGCAGGTCCTTGGCCTTGACCTTCCACTGAAATGGCCGTATGTGTAAACTTGTGCATGCCAACTAAGGGTTTAGGCATCTTAATTATGCTGTCAAACAAAACCACTGAAGCAGCTACAAACAACCTCTACAACCAAAGGGGGAAAGGCTGGTGACTTAGAACTGCCTTTACTTTTCAATTGTGTTTTTTTTTTTTTTTTTTTTTTTTTTTTTTTTTTGTAATTGGGAAAAAATATTGCCATAGAGTTTGTTCAGATGATGATTGAAGTAAGTATGCATATTTATATGGAAGCACTCAACAGCGTAGATAGCATGGGCATCACCATGCCAACAAAACTGCATTGCCATCGGAAGTGCTCTGCACGCACTTGAGGGTTTTGGATATCCAATTGAAATTAAAGAACCCTTTAGAAGATAGAAAGGATTTGGCATGTACATATACCTTTGCAGGATACATGTATATCTCTACCTTAAAAAATGTTTCTAAAATCATGTTTTTTTGTTGTTGTGATTGACTTTTATTTACTTTTTTTGTCATGATGCCATTTCACCAAGTTCATTTATGGGGCTATGAATTAAACAGACTACACATCTGCACAAGCGAAATGCTTGAAAGGGCTGGCAAAAATGGCAAGTTCTTTTCCTCTGAGTTGCATTTGCTGATGTGATTTTTAACAAGAGACTCAATTGTCTAATCAGAAAGCAAAGTCATTCATTGTTCCCAGTTTGGAAGTTTAAGCCTTGAAGTCCAGCATTCAGGTACCACTGATTTTGGCATCTTTCCAAATTTGAGCAAAGTTAGGATGGCACCAAACGTTATAACTAGCTATGTCTCTCCACTTCACACAGGTGCGTTAGTTTATTTATTTTGGTCCGATTAGCGGTTTGTAATCCCAGTATGTGTTTAATTTACAACCAGGCCACCCCACCCCCTTATGCAGTAGGTTAATGTGCCACACACACACTAGTTACTGGGAGGGAAGTGTGGGGCCAGATACATGCACACAATGTGTTTTTCAGCTGCCATTTTGGATGTAAGAACTTTTTTTTTTCTTCCTGTCACTGATTTGCTATCATAACTCAATGCTCAAACTAAAAAAAAAGCCTCAAAAGTACATATTTTCATGATCATGCCATCTCTGGAGAGACTAAGAGTGTGGGAACAAAAGAAAATGCCAAATGCATTTTTGGTGAGTTTTTATTTTTAAATAAAATGTTTATCAAATCATCTGATGTGTGTAAGTGTTTCTTATAGAATATGCATCTGTAATGTATTATTTTATATTATTATGAAGCTGTGATAAGTATTTGTAAAAGAGAGAGGGCTTAATGATAGATGTAAACTGTCATTGAATATGATTATTGGACATCAAATGGTGACAAGTGTCCCACTACTCTCAATGAGATTTGGCTAAACAGTCTTGATTAATATAAATGTTTCATTGTAGAATATAAATAACTTGTGTATGCAGTAGTGCATCAGTAGGAATTAAATGCTCTAGAGTAGAAGCTCAGCTCAAACTGGATTGTATCGTCTGAGGGACAGACCCCCCCCCCCCCATTGCTTCCAGTGTGGTGTTGTTTTGTTTTTACACTGAATTCTTCTCCTGTCTCCATTCCACTCTAATTGTTTGTGATCCTCTCCCTTAGCTTATCAGTACCATCTTTTCTCATCTCTTTCATTGTCTCCGTCTGTTCTTTCCCTCCTTCCCCTGCTCCTCTCCCATCTTGTACCTGGCTCACTCCATCCCCCTGGTGGCGTGCTGTGATATTACACCCACTATTGGACCACTCAGGCCATTGCGAATATTGAAGCTCTGACCAAGAAATTGCCAGATTGGCAGACAGATGCTTGCTCCCATGGGGTTTACCTTCCTTGCTTCTTTACTGTATTTCCAACAGATGTTTTTGGATAATCATATTATGTCATTGTTAGATTTCTATGGTGTTTTGTTTAGCAGGACTTTGTTAATTGCACCCAAATCCCTCCACTAATACCACAACACTACAAATGAGATCTGATTAGGGAGTCACCTCAAGCACATTAAGGTTTTCATGTGGTCACATGAACACAGATGTTATGTGTAGCAATGGAGTTGTCTCGTATCATCCAGTAATGACAGATGATCTGTATTCAAGTTGTCTTGAGTGCACAAGTATATCTTCAAACTACACTCTAACACTGACTGACTTGCATGCATTCAGTTCAGTGCTTTTTTGATATTGATGAATGTTTCATATCACATCGATTTGTTATCACATTTTTGGATTTGGATTTGGATGTTTGGATTTTTGAATCCACAACAAACATCAAGAAAACAGGATTTACCTCCAACAGGGGCAATGTGAAAAAGAACATTTGAAAAGGAAACTGTAAGCTTCTATAGTTATAATTTTGATGATCTGAAAAGATCTAAATAATTGGAGGACATTTCAGTTACACCCGATGGTCCCAGTTGTGCTTCCATGTATACCTTGATTCAGCTGTAGGGCATTGCCTGTGAAAATACAGCATGCTGTATATATGAGGCCAGAGAGGTCATGTAATTACAACACACAGCTTTCTATTTTTGTAAACAGAAGCTACAAAAAAAACACAACAACAAAGGTGTCAGCGGAGGAGGAGGAGAAGAAAAAAAAACCTGTAACCTGGGTGCTGCTCTGAAAACAAAAAGACAAGGCCACTTCTTTGTGGTCTCGTGCCTCAAGTTAAGTAATTTCCTTTACCTAAATTGACCTAAAATTATTTCAGCAACACAGTTTTTTCTCTTTTTTTCTAATCAAGGAGTCAGTTTATTGTTGATTGTATTGTCCACATGTGATTACATAATGAAAAACATACTTTCATACACATAAAAAACATACTTTCATTACATAATGAAAAACATACTTTCATACACATATTTATACAATAATGTACAGCTTTAGTTAGTTTAGAGATAAATAAGCAGCAATTCTTAGTGGCATATTATGGATATTTTAAGATTTCATGTCAGACCATTTTTTTGTCATTACAAATTAGGTTTAATGGCAGTGCTTAATAAATTCAGAAAATGTACTTCAATGTTAGCCAGAATGGCTTGAAGCTGCTTATATAACTCTTCAGGTCAGTGCTATTTGTTTCCCATGTACCCTCAAAATCTGTTAATTTCTCACAGCGTAGTCTCTTCTCTTCCCACCTGTATTTATAGCCTGAGATGCCTTCAATTCATTTAACAACCCTGACAAAAATGGGCGGGCTTAAGAAAGAATACAAGTCGTCAATCTGCAGAGGTTGATGGACCCCACTGGACAAAATGTGTTGGGAGGGGACAGACACAGTGCTGTAGGTGAGAGTCTGAGTTTCAGCTTGACTGGATGAATGGACAACCTGCTAACAGAGAATCAGAAAAGGCAACTACTTATTAATCAATTGACATCTAACAATGTCAATTCATCTTCACCATGAAAACTTACATATGAAGACAAATACCTCATAATTAGAATCTCTTCCAGTTCCACCTACAAAATTAACAAAAGTTATGAGACTCAAACAACAACTGAGAGTTAAGGACTAGTTGCCATTGCATTTAGACCAGTGTCTGACTTGAATGTGAATTGAATTGAACTTGAATCCATGTACATCTGAAGGTTTATTATTTGGAAAAACAATGTTGTTTTGATGTTTGATGGCCTACCTTCATTTTTCCATGTTCGTAATATCAGGAGTGTCAAAAGAGCCAAAGTAATAACAGTTGAAAGGCCCACAGAGAAGCTGATGACTATCCACCTCCATGGTGAACTAGTTTCTGAGGAGCCCTCTGCTTGCCCTGCAATACAGCAGTTTCTTTCATTACCAATACCTATAGGTGTTGTTTTTGCTTGATATGCTAAGAAATGCAACCTTGGGTTTCAGGTGTAACAACAACAACAGTAATAATAATAATAATATAAATTAAGTAGTAATAGTAGGAAGCAGCGGCAGCAGCAGTAGCCAAGTTGTTGTTCACAGAAACATCAGTTAAAGAGCAACATACCAGTTGTTGTGCTTTCTTAAGGTCATTTTAAGTCTGGGCAAAAACTATTAATTTATCCTATTATATTTCAGTATGTGATCAAATGCCATTGAGATAATACATACTGTGCCACTTTGTGTGATACTTTCTGCCATAATTCATACTTCGGTCTATGAGAAACATCTTATTTTATGTTACTTTTTTATTTTATCTTACCTGTTTCTCACCTATAAAAAATGGACAGACTTCTCCCAATTCTACCACAGCCTCACTCCAGCTTACTTGGTTACTGTAGTTACAAAAAATGCTGTTATGTCTTGCTATGACAACAAGGTTGTGGTCTGTGGTGGAGGCTCCTTCCATGTGCGTGCAAGTTCTGCCATTGCAGATGAAAGTCACAGAGACATCATGGCCAGTACAGGTCATGGTGGCATTACAGGATTCACTGCTGGACCAGTTGGAGTCAACCATCAAATGTGGGGTTGAGACTGGATCTGATGAAAACACACACACACACAAACACACACACACCCTGCATCTCTTACTTGCCACTTTACTTGCCACTGGTAATTGAAGACTTCTACTCTGAAAAGTAAATAAAAAGCAATGCAACGAAACAGGCTCATGTCTTTTTAAAAATAATTTTGTTTAAAAAATAGTTAATAGAACCTTCAGGTGAAACAGAGGTTTCAGGTGTTTGGTGGCAACACAGCAGATACTAACATTAAGTTCTGTTGTGTAAAGTGAACAGCCAAGTCTCAAATGACAATGATTATTTTTTTCTTCAGCATTCTAAAGAGATATAAAATTACTTTATGAATTCAATCAAGCTTAATGTTAATTATGTTGGTGCGAGTTTTTGTTTAACACCTGGAACACACCTAAGATAGAGAGCGTATATTCGGTTATAAAGTGATTCTCCGCAGCACCGATTTCTCCTCGGTATGTCCCACTGTCATTTTTTCGAAGGTTCCCCAGTTTCATAGAGAAGCTTCTAGAATCAAACTCCAAAGTACCATTGGTCATAACGTTTTTAAGTAGAAACAGTTTCTCTGTTGTAGGATAATACTTCACCACTGGTTTGTGGAAATACCAGTGCACAAAATCTATATTCTCTCTCCTAAGTTGTTCATGACCATGGATGTCCAGTTTCACATGATGGCCTTCAAGCAGATACAAATTTCTTGCTTCTGTGGAAACAAAATTGAACAATATCTGTGAATCAGCACATGTGGAGGAAAGAAAACACTAACACCAAACCACCATGGAACGTCACGGATTTGACACCAGTTCTATCTACCACTTACAGTTAGCTCCGAGACAAGACAAATCTTGCAGCACATTCAAATCAGCTCTAGATTGATCCCTTTGGTCACTTTCACATTCTGTCACAAATACTACATTTAAACGGTGTCAGGATATCTGTGGCATACACAAAATCACAAAGTACCCAATAGCTCAATTATAATTCTATAAAGAAAGATGAGAAGTAATTTATTCCTGTGCATGGCCTCTGTTCATGTATCAGCCTCATAGCAGAACATTTGACGGAAAGAGTTTTTGTAAAATCAATGTGTAAATCTCCCCGGAAATTACTGATATTGCAAAATAACACTTGAAGTGTCATAAATGTTTTCCATCTATGTCAGAGGTTATTGGCTTAAGTTTGTTTCTGATGTGACTGGAACTGTTTCACAAAATTTTGATAGTGCCATCAATGAGATTTGATTAGAACTAAGAACAGAGAACAGTGATATGGTAAAAACAAAATTATACGAACTAAGAACAGAGAACAGAGGTACGATATATATTTGATTAGAACTAAAAACAGAGAATATTGGTACAGTATATATTTGATTAGAACTAAGAACAGAGACCAATGATATGGTCTATATTTGATTAGAACTAAAAACAGACAATATTGGTATGGTATATATTTGATAAGAACTAAGAACAAAGAACAGTGATATGGTATATATTTGATTAGAACTAAGAACAGAGAACAGTGGTACAGTATATATATATTCAATTTGAACTAAGAACAGAGAACAGTGATATGGTATATATTTAGCTACTTATTATGTGTTACATTATGCCTATCTGCTCAAATATTACAGGTGGTTATATGGGGACAGTTGTAACTCACATTGCACTCAGTTTGAACTAATGAACAAAAAGTGAAGTCAAGCTTCACTTGCAAACCAAATGATTATGTTTATGGTTAAGTTCTTGGCAGACACTTTTATCCGAAGCAACATACAAAACAAAAGCACTATATTAAAAACAAAAAAATATGTGGCTAAAATTTGCAATATATTTTTAGATAATAATAATAATAATAATAATAATAATAACTTGCAATGGCTTGTAGCATAATAGCATTCATCTCATTCACTGCACAATAAATGACTAGAACACAATGATTGAAAATTAATAAAATGATTAAGTAAATAAATAAAAACTACATCAATCCTAAAATGGTGGCTCAGCCCCATGCCCTGTAGAGCAGATCATTCTTATGTATTTTTAATACATAAGAATAGTTTACGGCTGTGGCTATGGCTAGTATATACCTAAAATATATATACAGTAGGCTGGAAAAGCAACATTTGCTAAAATGTGACACCCTTTGCTTGTAACTGATTATTTCACTAGAATTTTGAAATCAAATGCTGCTAAGACAAGCATGATAAAGAAGACAATATACACTACAAGCTTTGGTGTGGAGCTGTTGTTTATAGTTTGTAGAAAGCCTTTAGAAAGGTTACCAAATATCATCTTCACCATCTCATCTTAATTTAATTCCTTATTTTACTCAGGTCTCTTGAATTGTTTGATGACCAAAATCCACTTCTTTCTGTTTCTTACAAAATGCTCATAATAGTTTGTAATCATACTTCTTATAATCGTAATCATGAACTGATGATGCTCCTTGTGAACATGATTGTGTTAAAATTACGCCGTTTACCTGCAGAAAAGACAGAAGCCAGTAGAACCAGTTGAAGTAGAGAGAGGTCCATCTGACGGGTTTGCACAAAGAGGCTTTGTGATGGAAACTTTTGCATTAGGCTTGAGTCAAAACTGCGGAGGAGGCAATAAGGTGAGGTGACCAGTGGAAGGAAATGTGCACGTGCAGTAGGCAGTCAGGACGGATACCACCTGCCTCGCTTACAGTGCACAAAGCCTAAAAGGTCACATACTTATCTTTGTTGCAACATCTGCAACATCAAACCCACATGTTCATGATGAAACAACAAGGTCTGTACGTTACACAATGTGCTAAAGTATGTGCACACACAAACTCGACACATACATCCACTTGTAACTGGGACCCAGAAACATAAGCCTGTCTGTACTGTTATGTGGGCAACTGCTGCATCAGTGGTGATTGTGGTGGTTTAGAAGTATGTATGTTGTCATGCTGTGAAAGTTTTTCATTTCATTTGCACAGGCTGTCTGTCATTTATATGACCATAAAACAGTGGGCCTCATTCTCCAACCGTTCTTATGAAGAAATTTTGTTCTTCAATCCCACTTGTGCTATTTGCAAGATTTTCTTATCTGGCATTTCCTCATGGGTAAAAACTAAATCAAGAGCTCTTGAACCTTTGAGCAGTGACTTGTTTGTGCACAATGACTTGTTGCATTGTCATCAATTCTGCAGTTGTAATATTGTAGGATTTAAGACTTTAAGAAAAATTTCAGACAATTCTTAATAAGACATTGGTGACTGAGTCCCAGGATTTAGGTCAATTTAAAATATATTCCCCACTGATTATATAGGCTAAATGCCCAACTGCTTTGTAGTTCTGTTCAGTATTTTCCCCCTAGTTGTACATACAGGCTTATCCCAAGTAGTTAGTAGGCTGGTCTACAATATGGTCTACAATATACTGTACATGCCTACTTTTTCAGTTGTTAGAAGTGTTCGTCTAATTCTGCACTGCATCCATTGTAGGCTATATTGTAGTCTCAGCATAGGCTCCGCAAAAAGAGCGCTTCACCAGCGCAGCCGATTATGCTCAAACGCTTATAGTGCATTGCCATTATTTTAGTCAAGAACTCCACAATGTCACCGGTACTTTAATATTTAAAAAAAAGTTTAAATAAAACATTTACAAAAAGTAAACTGTATACAATATATACTCACATGGTGGTAGAGAATTCTTAAG
The DNA here is from genome assembly GCA_015244755.2 of Tenualosa ilisha. Classification (NCBI taxonomy): domain Eukaryota; kingdom Metazoa; phylum Chordata; class Actinopteri; order Clupeiformes; family Clupeidae; genus Tenualosa; species Tenualosa ilisha. Next base: position 60,887 of record PYXC01000632.1, on the reverse strand, counting down.
TAGCGAGGAAGCTAGTCAGTCATGCTTACTTCTCCCACAATTCAAAAGTAAATTTCAATTCAAATCTCGCGCCTCCAGGACTTGATCCCGGTCCCAGATCTTGGGATTGGTGCACGTGAATAGACCAACCATATTGTGAGTTTCATTTTCACTGCAGTAAACAAACCGCGCAGCTTACACTTCTTACAAATTCTTCTTACACTTCTTACAGCTTACAAATCTTAAATTGCTGGAAAAGTAACATACTGGCCATACTTTGTGCTAATTAATGTGATTAACCATACTTAGGCTATCACAATCATATTAAGCACCCTATTTTCATTTTGTTTACTGATCAGTTACGGTGCATAGAACATGCCAAGCATCATGCGCGTATAGTGGTATAAGCACTTAAAACTGTAAAACTACCTATTTGTGTCAGAAATAGTGATTTCTCCTACTCCGTATTGAAAAGTTCGGAGCAAAGATATGCAGAAAGATATGGCGGCCAGCAGAGGGCTGTGTGGTTCAATATTACTGTACTGTTGCATGGTGGCTCGTGCCACTCACCAGTTGTGAGCTGTGCTATGCCACTATTCAACTGTCTTGTGCTGTCCTGTGCACTGTCCCGCTCATACTGTCTTGTGACACTTGTCTACTCTCCCATGGCCCTCGCCCACTATCATGTGACATAGCTACTGTGACTGTTCCGCACTATGTTGCTGGTGGCTTGAGCCACTCACTCAGTCTCATGCACTATCCCACGCACAGTCCTGCGCCACTGGCCTACTATCCCGTGTACTGTCCAGTGCCAGTCATACTGCCTTGTGGCACTAATTTACTACTGTCCCATGAGTTAGGTTTAGGGTTAGGTTCAGGGTTAGGTTTATAACAATTGGCAAGTGTCATGGAACAGCAGACGAGTTGTGTGGAACAGTACTCAGGAGAGTAGATGAGTGGCGCGGGACAGTAGATGAGTGACACAGGACAGTGTATGGGACAGTAGATGAGTGACAGGGGACAGTGTACAGGACAGTACGTGAGTTGCACAAGCCACCAGCAACAATACAGAACAGTTTTTGCTCCTACTGCCTAACCCCAAATAGCCTCATGATGAGAAATCATCTAAGAAATGGGCTTTTTCTCAATGATCCACCATGAAAACAATGGGGAAAGCAACTTTGAAGAAAATGTAAAAGGCTATATTCTGAAAAGAAAAGAATCTGCAAAAGGATGCTGCCAAAAACACGGCACAGTACTGGTGTCATTGTTGCCTATTTAATAATTGTTTGGGAAGAACTGACTTACCAGTAAAAGCAAGGTATTTGAATGCATATTGAATGCTAATTTTTATAGAACATCTAATGAATTCTTGCTCAAAAAATAGAGCCTCAAAACAATCCAATATTCATGAAATGTTCCTGGTATACCTTTTAAATATTCTGTTAGCATAATAAAGTTGTTCTTTAAATCAATCTTTATTCTAAGAATAAATATACTGATCTTCAAGGTTGGACCTCTCCTGTGAAACTAAGATAAAACACCAAAGGATTATTTTTAAAATCTCTTTTACTTTTTACTCTTTAGGTGCCAATAAGTGAGGAGGATGTTTTGCATTAAAACAAATAGCCTAAAGTAAGTTTATGCAGCTTACCTCCAGCCACAAATGAGATGACACCCTTGAGATAAACAGAATGAAACAGCATGTGGTTTTGAACAAAAAGGTCAGTGCTTTAATGTTTGCAGAGCTTGTGTCTGCATGCCATGCATAAACAGAGGTGAAAAAAACACAGACTTCAGTGACTAAGTTAATTTCGTCCTAAAAAGTCCTCAAAACAACTATAAAAGTGAAAAAGTGACACCATAAAGGAGTGAACTCTGGCAGATAGAGTTGAAATGGAGATTTACATTAGTGTTTATGCCAGCACCAGCAGTGATATCTGTCACTGAGTATATTCCACAAATATATGACCATTTAACATACATGGAATAAACCTACATCTTGAAAAAAATTCAAGACTATCAGTGAACACAAAGCACTGGTGTGTTTTGCAGTTCTTTTTTTTTCTTTTACAACCAGTAATGTCCAGTCATTGCAGGCTGCAGAAATACAGTTCCATTAAACTTAAAAGTGAATTATTTGATTCTGGTAAAAGTTCAACAACCCATTTAAATACATTTCTCCTTTTCATGCAATGAATCACGTTTATGAGTGTATAACTCAGCCTCTTCGGAGCTGTGCAGTGCACCACAGGTGGAGCACACGTGAATAGAGGCTTGTGGAAGAGTCTGAAGTTTTGCCGAGTTCAGCAAATAAGTGTCAATGGTTTTCAAAACAAGAAATGGATATGAGCTGAGGGAAAAGGATCAGAAACTCACTGACCTCGCTCATCTGAGTTTCATCCTGACACTGAGAATGTGGCTAACAATCATAGAGAAAAAAGCTAAGTCTGTTATTGAGAATGGGATGAATCTAGTCATAAGGAGAGCAAATCTACCATTTTCTATCTTAGGGCCACACTGTGGGTACTAATGCAGACCTACTGGGTGTATATCAGCTCATAGTGGCTGTGGTGGAGCAGCAGGACCATTACAGACTGACAATCGGTTGACCCAGGTGTGACGAAAGGCCTGGCGAAGCGGTAGGGTAAAAGGTTAAGAGACCATCACTGTAGCCTGACTACGCCATCCAGGGGCCCGTGTTGCGAATCAGCATTGCTTTGGATGAAATCGTCTGCTAAGTACCTGAAGGAGAAATCAGTTGTGATTCAATCCATAGCTCTGTTGTTTTAGGTCACCATATGCTGTCTGTAGGACCAAATAGCAAAGTGGCAGCTAACATTGACTGCTAGGGGCATAGGAAAATGAAACTGAAAGTGAGTTTCTGTGCCCTATTGTTTGCTGCTGGTTCACTATAAGTCTATGTTGTATCAAATTTTCTTGTTCTTTTTCCTACCGACAGCACTTGGTGACCTCGAACAACATGGCTATGGATTGTTTCACACCAGATTTTTACACAGAACTTTACTTTATCTTTACTTTATTTTATCCCTCCAAATTGTGAGCAGAGGTACTACATGATAGCTTTGTTTTCCTAACATACAAATGCAGAAAGTCGAATTAAAGTGAATTAAAGTGAGCATAAGCAAACTGAGCCTTCTTTTCCAAAAACATAAAGTTCATAGAGTCCCTCTCACAAATGTCTTACAGTGGTCTAGAAATCTACACGTAGCCTAGCGCTAGGAATTGGTATTGCTATGCAGGTATATCTTGATGTTATGGTTTGGCTTGTCAGGTAAGTCTTACAAGTTATTTCCATTTTCTAAAAGTTTCAGACCATCTCCAAGCCTAACCGATGTGGTCAATCAAATGTATGGATCATCAAATTTCATATTTAGCTGTCAAAATAAATTCTTGACAGTGATGACACAGGTGTGAACACACGTTTTGGCTGTTTGTATAAATTAAACAACATAGGAGGGAGAACCAAGCAGAATATGTTTACATTTTATTATTTACAAAATGGAAATGTTTTCTGATTACTGGGAAATATATAATATGTAAATGTGTAACAATGTGACGATACAAAAATATATCTGCTTTTGTACATCTGAGAGCAATTATTATTAGTATGACTAAATGTGATTTATTGTTATGTTATTAATATAAAACACATCTAATTCAGGGAGTAGCAATTCACAATGGTAACACTGGAGTCCAGGTTGTCTGCTAACTTTATGACCTGTATTACTGTGTACTATCATGTACTATCACCTTGGATGTTTATTCATATCATAAGGATGAAGAATTTGAGTTGCTGTACCCCTGCTCGAAAACCCAGCTGCAGTCGTGAAAAATAAATAAATCAAAGAAACCTTAAACAACATGGCATGGATGCAAGGGCAGCTAATTCTTCGTCTGAGATTTGCATCAAAGGATATATTGAATACTGCAACTTTCAAAATTGTGGACATCTGATACTAAGTGTACCCCATACTGAAGAGCAGATGTAGTCTTGCTGTGGGGTCTGTCACATTTGTGTTGGGACTGGATCTTGCAGTAGATCCTGAGAGGACTCTTAAGTGTGTTTAACTAGTGTGTTCAAACAGAGACAGAATCAGCAGAATTAAGGTCATGACAAAATAACATAATATAGCATTTGATCTGAATTCTTTAAAAAAGTTGTTAGAATGGAATAGGTTTCTTTGTGGGTTGTACATAGATGACCAACATATTGTAGCTAATTCTATTCCACCATTTTAAACAAAAGTCAAGTCACCAGAAACAACACCAATAGATTCTGAATATGACCAATTCCTATATTACAGGGCATTTGCCATTAACCATCTAGTTGAGATCCTTTAAGCTCACCTCGATACACATCTCTGGAAAAGGAAAATTGAGACTTACCCTGGAGGTACTTGTGCTTTTCACCTCTGATGATGGACCCAAAGTCTGTGGAGATCAGGAAGGCAAGTAAATGAACCAAAGGAACAATGATTACAGCTTTCACAATCTGTTATATTTAACAATTACACAACTCATCTGCCTTGGCAGTCTAGACTAGCCCCAGTAGAAAATTAGAATATTAGAATATTAGATGAAATTTCTATTTCAGACTAACCCATCTGCAGCTTTATATGATAGCAGGTTTACTGTATGTTTGTCTAATGTCCTGAGAGACTACGGTATATTTAGTGTAAAGAAGGTGTGTAGAACACAGACAGAGGCTCACCATCACATAAACAACCTCAGTCTGAGTCTTCTCCAGGTTCACAGCAGGAGACAAAAGACAAGACAAACACTCAAAAGCTTGAGTACATTATGCTATAAAACATGCATGCATCCAGCCCCTACAGTAAAAAGCTTAACAAAACCCAGATCAAAGTGGACAACGCCAAACAATGACCAGTGTAGTTACTGTGTATATTATTTGAAAAAACAAATTTGAATGAGAGACAAAGACAACCCTACCTCCTCTGATAAACTGTCTGCTGCAAAAAGACAAAATGTTGGTGAACAGCACCACATTAGAGAACAAAGCCATAACTCATAGTAGGCCAGGCTTTAGGGTGGAAACAGTGTGTTGTTTAATCATAAAAGCTGTGTGTGTGTGTGAAAATAATCAATTTCAAGAGAAAATTATTAAATAACTGCAATGATAACATATGTTCACTTTAAGACCTTTTAAATATTTAAATAATTATTAAAACAATTATTTCCTAATTAAAACAATTATTTCCTAGCTCCATAGCTCCCAGTTCGCTCGCTCTCCAAGAGCCAGCAAATAATAGCCAAGTCCAACAATTAATAAGTCATTGGTGTAAGTGCATAGGTTCCCATAAGCAGTTTTTATTAACTTGCACTTACAAATAATAAATGTTTAAACATTTGCACCATTTGAAATCATGTTTCACCCTGCCCTACGGTACCTTGTTTCTTCAGCTGTGCTCGAAAACACACAACTCCACAGATGAGTAGTCCTCCTAGTCCTCCCGCTACAGTCATAAATATCCATTCAAAGCACTGCTTGGTAGCACTGGGAAATTCTAGCTCAGCAAAGACACAACATAAAATGCTATTATCATCATGCACACTGACACTGAACCAAATACCATTTTTTTGAGAAATACAAATGTACAGGTGTGTCTGTGTCTGTGTCTGTGTGTATGTGAGTGAATGAGTGAGAGAGTCACAGTCATTGATCCTTGAAATATCACTGTGAAACACACTTTTGCTTACCAGAAACACTAAATTGATTACGTTTCCACAGTGTTACTGTGGCATGTCTCCAGCTGAGTGGGTTGCTATGGTTACAGATGATTGCCCAATCCTCAATAAAGATGATTATTCTGGAAAGGGCAGTCATTTCCTCGTGTGTGCAGGTGCTGCTGTTACAGGTGAAGGTCAGGGAGAGGTCACCAGCTCTACAGGACACATTCCAGAGGTCACCACTGGAAGCGACAGGCTCTACAGTCAAGACTGGAGCAGATACTAGCTCTGCAAATATACAGCACAAATACACACACATTCAGGTGATGAGGTATCTATGAAAAACATCTGTGCAATACATCCACAATGTTTACCTAGGCTGTCTATAGCAAATACTGCAATTTAAATGTTAATTAAAAAATAAATACATTTATTTTTCTGCATCTTTTAAATTTTAAATGTGGGTGTATTTAAATCATCAATCGTCAATATTACATTGACCTTCATTCTGAAGTGCATGTGAGTGAATTTTGCATGGTAACTGAAACTCACCATAAATAGAGAGCCTGTATTCAACAACAGTCCTTCCTGTCACTGCATTTATCTGTCCGGTGTAGAGTCCACTGTCATTCTTCATCAGTTTTTTCAGTTCCAGAGAGAAGGTGGTGTTGTCAAACTCTACTCTGCCTTTGTAAGGGGCTGAGACTCTTAGCTGGCGAGCTACATCATAATGTGGATAATATCTGACAACATCAGATGATTGATTAAAGATCCAGACTGCATTATCCAGGCTGTCATTTCTCTTCATGGTCAGGATGACAGAGTTCCCCTCAAGAGCAAACACAGACTCTGGGGCACTGGCCACTGTGGAGACAATAGCTAGGTTTCCATTCAATTTATTCGCATTTCATATTTCGCATCTACAGAAATTCGGATTAGGGGATTGCCACATTTGCAGGTGTTTCCAACCAACCTACAATAACTTTAATGCCCATTAATTCACAAGTTGGATGGAAACCCAGCTAGTGGTATGAGGAAAAGTAAGGCATTTTATCTACTTGAATTAGTTAGGTAGATATAGAGAGGAAACATGCAAGTTTTACACACAGCAGAATGCAATGACACTTACTGTATGCCAACTTTGAACAACAAGAAAAAAGATACAAATATGGAACAAAAAAGCAAACATGTTGGGACTGTCCCCAGTCTTCCCTCCATTTCTGATCTGATGGCTCCATATTTGGCTCCCGTAGGTTTTCACAGCTTTTACTCTCTTTACCCCACCAATACTTCGGGACCGTTGGGATTCCCAATCGTTGGGACTGTGTCATTTCTACTGCTAACCCCAGACTTTTGAACATTCTCCCATTCCAACTTCACTCTGTCCCATTGATGGATTGGAGATAGATAGATTACCACATGGATAAAGTGGAGAAGTACCTAAAGCCCTGTCTGGGTGGGGGCCTTCAACCTGTGTGCTGACAGTGCACTCAATAATTATGTCACATTCTAACCCTGCCAGGAGGCTGTCATGTTAAGCAATTGGCAGCAATAGTTTAAATTCGCTTCCTGAAATCATATCCTTGATATTTCTTAGCCATAGCTATACAACGTTTATAGAATTTGTACCCAGGGAACGTGGTCACAATGATCCATCCATATACTGTATTTTTAGGTTTAAGTCAAATAACAAGACCTACCTTATACTTCGGTTTGGTTTCTGTTTTTGCCATGTATTTATTTATTTGCAGGCATGGTGGTGAAGGATTTGCATTACCTATTTGCCTTATTGGTCTACCAATGCAAATCCCATACTCCTCATATTTATCTTTTGTTTTTGTTTCTGTTTATTTCTTTTATGTAGTTATCTTAATTCATTTGTTTAGATTTTATTCCTTCTCTCACTTTTTAACAAGTTTTATGATTTTATTTGTCATTCTTCTGAACTGCTTTGACTTTAGATTTAATAATCTTATTCATTTTGTTTTCCTTTTCTTTTTTTCTTGCCATGTTCCATCTATTTGCTTTGACTGTAAGGTGCTTCCTAAAATTTATGGTTGTTATTAATGTGCTATTGAAGAGACTTGCTTTTATCATAAACCACTCTCACTTCCTAACAGTCTAACAATATCTAAAAGGTGCTGTGTGAATATAATTGAATTGAATTGAGTTGAATTGAGCACATTTCGATTGATAATTACACCACTCTCCCTACCTCACAGTCTAACACAATTGATCAATGTTGACTGAAAATTATATTCATGAGATTAGAACATCTAGACAGCAAATCCACAAATTCTAAGCCTTCAATATAATAATGACATTTCCACTTTGATATAATTCCACTTCTTGGACAAAAATGTCCAAGCAATCATAGTAATTTCCATTTCTTTGTCAGAATCATGAACTGATGGTGCCATGGTGAGCATACTGGTGTTAAAATAGTGATGTTCCTCTTTACCTTTGTAAAAGACAGAGGCCAGCAGAAACCGCTGAAGAAGAGAGAAGTCCATCAGACCAGGTTGCACAAGGCTTTGTGAAGTTTCTGCATCTGGCTCAAGATGAAACGGTGAAAAAGCAACAAACTAAAGTGTAACGGAGTGCGCCCGAGCGGATGGGTTGGTCAAGACCGAAGGATGGACAAATACAAGTGAACTTATCGAAAAATAGTCGTCTTTATTATTATTTTTGATAAACTACCAGCTGAGGATCAACAAACAAAACAACAAACAAACATTGGGTCAATGCCCACGCAAACTAGGCTCTATTCTCACAGACAGCACAGGTACACACGTCCTCTCACTACAGAGGCAATCCCCGAGTGAGCTGCGCGGCACATATTTTGAAAACTAGGCCCAACCATGGTATATTTAAAATCAATCAACAACTATAAACATGGTTTTACCCTTCTAAACATTTTACCTGCACACATCACATTTTAGCAACAGCATGTAATGATTACATTTTACAGGCAAGACTTTAATAATGATTTAAAGAAAAACTCTCAAAACCCCCTGCTCTAATGAGCTGTTCCACCGCGCTCCGCGAGTGGAACGCTGAAAGCATTGTCTGCGCTGTACTCCGGTTTCTTCCCACACACCCGGAACATGGACACAGGTAACTAGATACAAACATTTCTTACTAAGTAACTCTAGTAAACTCCAACATGCAAACGTTCTGATGTTTCATTCTTGCGCACTTAGAAGAACCTTTTTTACATGGCTGTTGTTTATAGAGTACTTCAATAAATGTTTGCAATTCGAAACATGTTTAGCGTCTTTTTTAAACAAACTCGTGCGTGTAACAATCTTGCTGTTTTATGAACCATGAACCCCCAAACCTTCATATATACACTAAACAACATACAGCATCCACAACAATCATAACCGACACCATGCAGTCTTTCAATGTCCCTGCAAAAGTTCGTTTAGCCCCGTTTGTTTGGCCATTGTTCTCAAACCAGCGGAAACCCGCTGATTACGGTGGCAGACGCGCTGCGCTCTGTCACATAAAGGAAAAGTAACAAATTAAAGAAACATGTGACTTGCACAGCAGTCAGGATGTATACCTCTGTCTCGCTAGCACTACACATATCCTGTGTGGGTACACACACACACCCCACCTCCATGCACTCTTATTGATGTTGACTATATGTTAACCACACAATGTACTAAACTGTGTGCAAGCACTTGTTTACCAAACAACAAAAAAACAAAACAAAATGTCTAAGTGGTAAACAGATCCCTCAATTTAACTATGCTATTTTTCTAAGCCTACTTGATTTTTTCATCTGTAAAGCACTTTGGGTCAAATCTGTTTTCAAATGCGCTATATAAATAGTGCTTTGACTACAAACAAGTTCATTGAGAAATATCTGTCTATCTGGAGACCCAGTAGTTGGATGTCCGAAGATCAGACACTACAAACTGGGTTTCTGACCAGTTTTTGGTGGTTGTGCAAGGTGTCTCAAATGTTGTTGAGCAAAAAGTGTCATGGCAAAAAAAAAAAAAACAGGAAATGGATAAGCTGAAGGAAAGGATCAGAAACCTGGCCATCTTCATCTCAGTTTCATTCTGCTGCTGAAAACATGACTGAGAAATGCAGAGAAACTCAGAAGACTGGTTATCCATCATCACAAAATCTACTAATAAGGGTGATTCCCTGAATATCTTCCAAAAGGCTAGATATGTGCATGTTGATAATTTACTAGTTCCCATAACTACCATTTTATATCGATAATTTCCTGTCATGCAAATACATAGTACAATGTCATGATTTTGGTGGTTTTGAGAATTTACAGTGAACATTTTGTGTGTGTGTGTGGCAACACTTTTAGGAACTCAGTATTTAAAGTAATTTATAAGGGTTGTAATGCATTCATAAAGCCTAAGAATTCTTAACATTATATATTATGTTATATTATGTTTATACATACTCACAATGACTGTACACATATAATAAATTATAAAATATATAATAAGGAGGTATAGCCTAATGCATCTTACAAGTGAAGTGAAGTACACACTAAAAAGTGAAGTACACACTAACCCAGAGTTATTGGCTGTCAGCTACAGCGGCACCCAGGTAGCAGTGAGGGGTTAGGTGCCTTGCTCAAGGGCACTATAACAGTGGTCCATTGGTTGGGGATCGAATCAGCAACCCTTCAGTTCCAAGTCTGAAACCCTAACCAGTAGCATTCTGCATTCTGTAGTTTCTTTGACCTCCTGATGGTAGAGAAACATACCCCCTTCTCGTGTGTGATGGTGCCTTATTGTTTTCACGTGCTATTAAGTGCAATTAACATCTCACTTTACCTGCAGTATGCACTGAGCATTTATAATGCTTCAGTATTTGTTATGTGCAATGAGAACATGCAAATATTGCACAGCTATCAAGTCTCATGGCACCATATGTGAATATAATGTCATATTATATAAAGTATAATCATGGGTATAAACACAGATGCTGTCAGTCATTATTAGGCTCAGATTCACAGAAATTGTTATCAGTGACTTTCTATGAGCCCAGTATTCATAAAGCATTATAAACACATTCAAAAAGGGTTATAATGTATTTATAACTGTGTCATTAGTGTACATAACTTTATATATTCTAATGACTGTACTTATAGGACATTGTAATGTTTTAAGCCTTTACAACTTAAAGTGTCACAAAGCATTATAAAGCCTCTGTTGCTTAATTGCCCTTTTATATGCCTGATTGCTCATGCCAAATAATGAAGAGTTGCAAGTGCTCAGCTCAAACTCGAAGTAAAGTGAAGTGAACATAATTACTCAAAAAAATCAAGAAGGGTCCATTATGCAGAATAAGTAAATTGGTACATTTCCCTAGCTTGGTAATAAAACCAGACTCTCGTTGTACAGATACAGATAGTACAGACAGTAGTGAGTATCAATTGCTAGCTGGAGGTGTTTAAGTTTAAAAAGACTGGATCAGCCCTTGACTAATAGCATTCTAGCTCTGCATATTCACAACGCCTCCCTCTGTTCATTGATTGGACAGGTTAAATGCCTCCTGAGACAACAAGCTAAATGGGATCAAATCCAGACTAGCACTGTAGGGAGATCAAGCGGAAGTGCATAGGATAGGATAGCCAGGCTAATATTTACCTAGTATCACAAGGCTAAAGAAGTTTATAATGCTTTGTGACACCTCAAGTTGTAAAGACTTATATGATAACATTATGATGTTTTATAAGCACAGTCATGAGAATGTACAAACAATTATGAATACTAATGTCATTAGTCATAGGACTTTATGAACGCTTTATAACCCTCTATGAATGCATTGATAATGCGCTATGAAAACTAGGTTCATAGAAAGTGTTACTGTTATCTTGTGTTTTTTCGATCAGAATTAATGGTTCTACCTTTGGTACAAATTAAGCGTCTGGGTTTGGCATGTCATGACACAGATGAACACAGACATAGCTGTTTGTATAAATGAAACAATACAGCGGACAGAACATAAGCCAAAATGTATTTTACTGTTTATTATTTACAAAAGTAAAATGTTATGAATATACATTTTGTGTATATGTGACATTGTAGAGGTACAGTAGTACAAATATCATATCACACGTTCTTATTTTAATAAAAAATATACATTAATATAGAAACACAAATTTATGTGTATAGTGATAACATTGGTCATGGCATGATCATTATTTTCTATACGTATATACTGTATGTATATATGTAAATATCCTATGTATGCTCTATATTGCTGTGTAATTAAATGCTTGCTACAGGTTATTTGAATCTGCAGAATAAAATGTAAAATGTTTATCTTTATACTGTAATTATTTGTGCAGAAAGAGAAAGGATAAGATAAGTTGCTGCATCTGTGCTTGTAATCCTGCAAGAGTGGTAGAAAATGAATAAATAAAAGAAACCTCAGGCATTAGTAAAGACTCATTTGGATGCAAGGGCTACAGATTCTTTCATTCATATCTACAGTGCATCTGTGTGAGATCTTGAAAAAAACAGCAATGTAAATTGCAGACACATTACTAAGTAAGTGTCTGCGCCCCTACAACCTCGTAGATACATTCTGGTTGTGGGGTCTCTGTCACATCTGTGTTGAGGCTGGTGTGGGGCTGGAGCTTCCAGTAAATTGTGGGAGGATGTTCAACTGACTTCAGTAACTGTGTGTTCTAGAGGGGGGCAAGTCAGCAAAATGGACTATTAAAACCCATGACTACAGTATCAATATTAGACAACACTCACGATGTCAAGTACACTCCAAACTTCACTGAGGCAATGCACAGTTTCACGCCAAAAGATTCTGAATATAGCAAATTCCTAAACATCTGCTATCATAATACAAAAAAACATGACTGTGTGCCATTAATCTAATCTGCAGTACATGTAATACAGCAGGGGACTGCACATCTGATAATGGCCACAGTCAAAAGAGAAAGTGCAAATGAACCTAGAGAACAGTAACATGTGGAAACTGACATGTTCTCAGTCAAACAGGACAAAGCAGCAGAGAAGGCAGAATACAACTTCACAAATCATCTGGCTTAGCAGCCAAGACCCGTCTGACATGGGGTTATATTTACAGACTGGGTTTACATTTACATTTTGTGTTTACACTGAGGAAAGGAGCTAATCTCTAATTTCATTATCAATACCAATGATGTAACGTCATGTACGGTAATATAGTTACTTAGTGTGAAAAATTTAATGTGAGGGAGGTGTGGACGAATACAGCCTGGGCTCACCTTCACACAAACAACCTCAGACTGATTCTTGTCCAGGATCTCAGTACCAGGCAAAACATGAAACATGAAAGATATCCAGTAGAGCATAGAGCAAATTATTCAGTTGCAGTAAAACACATGCATTCAACAATTAGAAACACAAAGGGAAACAAAAATCAAAGGGGCTAACACAACACATGTGTGTTTGACTGTTTGAAAATACAAAATGACAAAGAGAGACCTACCTCTACAGACTGGTAAATGTTTGAAGATAAACTGCCTGCTGCAAAATGATGTACAGTGTTGGTTAATGTGCATCACAAAAGCAGTATCACAAATAGGCCTACAAAATTAGTGAACTATAACCCAAGCCGCAGGGTTCCAAGATAAACCGTAGTTGATACAGGGTAGAAACTGTGTGTGGTTTAAAAAAATAGCAGTGCGTGCGATCATCTAGCATCACTACAACTGCTGTACATTGGCTACATACATAGGCTGTTCACATTCAGCCTGAGAACCCTGTTGTTGTCTGTGTACTGGTGATAAGGGCAGAAAAGAGCAACTTCATTAATTAATACTAAACTTCTAAAATTTCCAGAAGAAATGCATTTTCTATTGACAAGAGCCACAAAGCAACGAGCGATAAAATTCTGGCGACTAGAGTGACTAAAAGAAGTTAAAACTGCTCACTTTATGCAAATTAGTTATGATGCGTTTTGGCTGGAAATGTTAGAGGACCAGCGACAGGTATTAGCAGCGTGTTTATGAGTGACAAAAGCAATGCTACAGCTCTTTTGAAGCCAGTTTGTAGCTGTTTCTATAGTGCTGTCAAAGACCTAAAGTGCTAGAGCATGTTGTGCATGCTTTACATGCATACGGCCATACAGACACACCAATATGCTAGACTCTTTAATAGTAAAGAAACCATATAAATAATGTTTTGTTGTAGTTGATGGCCTGTGCAAATACTAAATATTTGGACAGCCATTATAGTAATATATATAGATCCCCTTCTGTGGCACAAAAACAGATTTTTTATTCTTACCAGTCATACACAACACCACTACAGGAATCTAGATTGTAACATGCCCGCTGATGTAAAATTGTGTTTGGGTGAAAATTTAGAAAATACTGAAACATTTCAAGAGACATGCTGAGTCTAAGTGCTAAGTGTTCAAGTACAAGTACAACTATACTGTATGCATCTCACCAGTAACACTAACACGCTGAGTATAAGTGTTTAGTATGTAAACTATACTCTATGTATACAGTGGCACTTAAATATGGAACTGAATTCCATCCTCATTCACTCTGCCCTACTGTACCTTGTTTCTTCAGCTGTGCTCGAAAATACACAACTCCACAGATGAGTAGTCCTCCTAGTCCTCCTGCTCCAGTCATTAATATCCATTCAAAGCGCTGCTTGGTAGCACTGGGAAATTCTAGCTCAGCAAAGACACAACATAAAACGCTATTATCATCATGCACACTGACACTGAACAAATACCATTTTTTTGAGAAATACAAATGTACAGGTGTGTGTGTGTGTCTGTGTGTATGTGAGTGAATGAGTGAGAGAGTCACAGTCATTGATCCTTGAAATATCACTGTAAACACACTTTTGCTTACCAGAAACACTAAATTGATTACGTTTCCACAGTGTTACTGTGGCATGTCTCCAGCTGAGTGGGTTGCTATGGTTACAGATGATAGCCCATCCTCAATAAAGATGATTATTCTGGAAAGGCAGTCATTTCCTCGTGTGTGCAGGTACTGCTGTTACAGGTGAAGGTCAGGGAGAGGTCACCAGCTCTACAGGACACATTCCAGAGGTCACCATTGGAAGCGACAGGCTCTACAGTCAAGACTGGAGCAGATACTAGCTCTGCAAATATACAGCACAAATACACACACATTCAGGTGATGAGGTGTCTACGAAAAACATCTGTGCAATACATCCACAATGTTTACCCAGGCTGTTTATAGCAAATACTGCAATTTAAATGTTAATTAAAAAATAAATACATTTATTTTTCTGCATCTTTTATTTTAAATGTGGGTGTATTGAAATCATCATCTCAATATTACATTGACCTTCATTCTGAAGTGTATGTGAGTGAATTTTGCATGGTAACTGAAACTCACCATAAATAGAGAGCCTGTATTCAACAACAGTCCTTCCTGTCACTGCATTTATCTGTCCGGTGTAGAGTCCACTGTCATTCTTCATCAGTTTTTTCAGTTCCAGAGAGAGGTGGTGTTGTCAAACTCTACTCTGCCTTTGTAAGGGGCTGAGACTCTTAGCAGGCAAGATGCATCATAAACTGGATAATATCTGACAACATCAGATGATTGATTAAAGATCCAGACTGCATTATCCAGACTGTTATTTCTCTTCATGGTCAGGATGACAGAGTTCCCCTCCAGAGCAAACACAGACTCTGGGGCATGGCCACTGTGGAGACAGGAGGGTAACAGTGCTTGAAATCTCATTGCACGAGAGGGTAAAATTTCAGCAGTGTGAAATATATTAGATACAAGTCTCACTAAGACTGCACATAATGTTATTTAACTATTTACATTTTCTTATATCTAACCATGTCAAGACAGATGTTACTTTTTCTCATATCTAACCATGTCTAGACAGATGTAACATTTTCTCCAATCTAACCATGTCTTGACAGATGTCACAGCAGATACAGTACCTCTGTGAAGAACTGCAACAAGAAGCAATATACATTTTGTATTCATCTCTGTCATCTATCAGACTCTTCTACCGTCATGACAAGGACAGACTGATGAACCAGTGACAGAAAGCAGGTCAAAGTAAATGTAGGTCAGTGAGAAGCTGACCACAAGAACAGTGAAATGAAACTTACCACACGCATGCTCTGTACAAGTGATGCAATGGTTATCGTGTTTAAAAACAGACAAAATGTAAATAGCTACTAAAGCTGTAAAATCATGGGAAGTAATGCATTTCCAACTGAAAAGAGTGACAAAAGCAATGAGTGACAAAAATTTTAGCGACTAGAGTTACATCTTAAATATTATTTAAATAGTTCTCTCTGTCAGGTCTGCATCGGACCTGGTCACGGCCACGCCCCCTCACTCAACTCCACAGACTCACAGCTCGTCTTCCCGTTTGCATTCACTTCCTCATGCACGATCACCTTCACCTGAGTTTTAATTGTTGTCACCTGGTCTTCCCTACTTAAGCCTCCCCTCTGCTTCACCTGGTGTCTGGCCTCGTCTATGTTCCCTCAGAATTCCTACGTGCCAGTTGTGTTTCCGCTGTCTCCCGCGTTCTCCTGTGTCTTTCGCCCTGTGAGCCTCAGACGCCCCAATCGGTATTGTGATTCGCTGTCGTTCTTTTTAGTCTAATCTGTACTGTTGTGTTCGCCACCTTTTCTCCTGTGTGTTTGTTTCTTAGTAAACTTCTGAGCGTTGTACTTTCCGTTCCCTCGGTTAGAGTAACGAACGTGACTTTAGTTAACCTTGTTTGTTTGATTTTGCTTAGTAGTTTTGCTCTCCTCCGCTATAAGTAGCGGACGTGACTTTTGTTAAGACTCTGTTCATTTGTGGAATAAATACTCCTTGTTATATATATATATATCCCGCCGCCTGTCTGTGCATGACACTCTCCAGCTTATTTCTTATTAATTCTCCCGCTAACCAAAAATCAGTGGTCTCAAGCATTCTTCCACTGTATTTAATACAGGGCCCACACATTTCAATACAGTATAGCATTTATTTGTACACATCAACTTCACTGCTTACAGACAGCACACAACACAAAAAGACACATTTAAACACACAAAAATATGTACAAAATCCAACAAATATAAGCCTGATCAGATATGTGTTTGTAAAATCTGTCTCAACATGTCTGGGTGCAGGACAAAAGAAAGTGAAACAATAAAAAAGTCCACACCCAATTTTTTTTTTTTTACATAAACGTCATCATGTCTAATGAAGGGCGCATACTTGAAATGTCACATTTCAGTAAAAAAAAAACTTGGGAGCATACTAGTGTCGCAGAATTTTACTTTTTTCATTAAGGATAAAGTTAAGCCTAAAATATTCCAATTTAAGTGTCCTAAAGGTTGCAGTGTAGGTTAAATGTGAATATGTAAATTAAAGAATACATAAATACAGAGAAATGAAAATTAATATAAAAATGTACCCTGTATCTACATAGATTCAAAGCATACGATGAGTGTTGTGGAAGAGAAACAATAACTGCCCAACAATCTTATCATACCTATAATCCAATCATCCAATCACTGGCTTGCTTTGGATAAAAGCATCTATTCAATACCGGTCACTTTACTTTTATAATACCCGAGCAATGTCACGTGTCTCTTGAACTCTTCACATGTTACACACATCTGAGCGTATACACTTGTATCATCAACTCGCTTAGGCTCTGTGGTCTTCATGGTTGTGCTGGGGCTACACCTCACACGTAGGGATTTTAACTGAATTGCTGAAAGAGACAAACACAGACTTACAAACTGAAACCATATTATTTAAAAAAAACTAGGCATGTTCCCTTTTTGGGCAGATATATTCCCACACTGGATCATTCATCAAAGGGGACATACATGTAGAATTGATGAATGGCGGACCGGAGTTTTTTCTCTGCCGTTAAAATAGCATATATTCAACTTTGATTTATCAAAAACTAAAAATACATAAACTAAAATGTAATTTACAAGCCCCATGACAACCTTATATTTAGACTGGGGATTGAAATTGTCCATTTGGGCTAAATGACCTCTTTGGTACTTACAATTGAACAACAGTTGATTTGAGACACAATATCACAGACAGATTTTGTTCCAATTTTCCCACTTTAGTAGTGGCTATTTCTAAGTTCAGGATTTACATATGAATGAGGACACAATTATGTTTCATGTCAATTATGTTTCATGTTCATGACAGCTCTGTGGCCATGCACAACCTCTCCTAATTCAACAAAGCCGAGGTCAAAATGTTTTTTTATTCTATGTCCCTTTTAATCTATGGAAGGTTACTGCAAGTAATTTCCTTTTATCCCTGTCAGTGTATCAACAAAAGGTGTATGCTTAGCACATCTCCAAATTCATTAATTTACCAACCAATACCAATCTGCCATTTTGTGTTCAAACTTCAATTACAGAACCAATAATCTCACCTGTGAGAGATCTAGAACAACAGAGGAGTGATCTCTAATTGGAGCAGGGCCTCGCTTTTTCAGTGTTGATCCTGGGGTCTGAGAATAAAAAGGGATATATGGAAGAGGAATAATGCCCTGTTCCGACAATTTCACAAAGCGTCTGTGCTCTTTCTCTAATTAACTGTTTTGAAACAAATATTCTTGATCATTTCACCTGTGAGTGGTCTTTCTCAACAAGAGGGGATGTATGTCTGGGTGTAGACGGATTCTGCCTCTTCTCTGCTGATCCTGGTCTTAGTTTCTGGGCACAGAAAAGGGAAATCATCAGTGAACATCACTAACCACTTGGTGAGTTTCACATCTTTACAAATGAAAGTGTAATGTGTTTTAGGGAAGATGGCAGCGTGGGGTGGGGTGGGCGCGGATGCTATCGCAACAACCAAAAATTTTCAGAGTAGAGGCATTCGTCAAACTTTCAATCTTAACCATTGTATTTCTTCATAAACTATCAGAAAACAAGGCTTTAAGTGTAAAAACCCAAACCTAACCTTTAAGTTTAACATAAATTGAACTTACAGTAATTGGCCTTGCACAGTAGACTATTTCTCAGGAGTTTGAATGAATAAGTATGAGACAGAGACCAGATCTTACTGAATTCTGGCATGCTTTTCCTACAACCCCCTTTAGAGAAAAATACACAACTGAGCACAATGTTGAAGAATGGGATATATGGTCTGATCACATGGCTTTTCAAACATTTTCAATAACACATTTTCAATACAATGCTGCCATCTAGTGCCTCCACTGAGCTACAGTTCACTATCGTAAGCACAGCAACCCATGACATGGTACTGATGTGACTATGATTGTCACGGTGGAAATGGGTTCATTTGGAAATTAGTTGGGGAAAACACTGTGCACTTACCCCCAATAACTTCTTTGGGGTGCTGGCAACTGCAAATGAAAAGGACATTATACATGAATGAAAACAAGTGGTAGGAGAGTAGGCTGCTTAGAATACACAGTTATGATTAGACAGATAGATAGTTTATTTAGCCCGAAGGAAATTATTAGAGAGCAGACACAGTACAAGCTTCATAGGAACATTTGTTGTAAGTTATTTGAGCCATATAACACCAGTGGGAGTGAGGTTGTTTATGGATATACCACACAGAGAGGAGTGAGGTTGTTCATGGATATACCACACAGAGAGGAGGTCATGAACAACCTCAAGAACACCAGTGTTACATTGCTTATATACAACAGTTCATTGCCAACAACAAATTTAACAAACAGAGTTGTATTTACTGTTTAGTTTTCATAGACATACAAAATAATTCTAAGCGTTTCGCGTCTCCTGTTCCCAAGCGATGCAACAGTTAATCAATGGCTTGGAGGTTCTCTCAATGAAAAATGTGGAGATGTGAAGTCACCCATGGTATATAGTGGGATAAAGCACTCCAAGTGACACATAGAATGTGTCCCGTCCAATCAGAAATTGCTAAATAGTTCGACTGGACCTTAGTTGTATAACAAATTACATTCTAATGGTGATATAGCCCAAGTTGTACTGTACCTGGACTCTTTATTCGCTTGTGAAAGACACAAAGTAGCACTCCAATAAGTATCAATGATATGAATAATCCACCAGCAACAGGAAACAATATATTCTGTTCTCCCAAAAGCTGCTCTGTAAAAATAAAATACAATTTTATTCCATTGCTGTCATGATGACTAAAATGAAGTCAAAATCTGACTGTCATACTGAGTCTAAAGAACAGCAGCACAAAATATTATTCCTCAATGTTATTTTTGAAGACTTATGAGTGCAGTTTGAATTCATATTTAAGAGATTACTTTCAGAGGGTCACTTGAAACATTGTCTTGTCAATTAAAAATTAGGCTTTTTCTCGGTAACTACACATCACATCATTGGAAAGATAACACTAATATTCTTACCTTGCAAAAAAACTGTTCCAATTTCCACTGTGGCATGACTCCAACTGACTGAATTACTATGACTGCAGGTAATGACACCATCTTTAACAGAGACGGCAAGGCTTGAGGACATAGTCTGTTCCTCTTGTGTGCAGGTGTTGCTGTTACAGGTGGTGGTCAGAGAGAGGTCGCCTGCTCTACAGGACACATTCCAGAGGTCACTGGATGGGACAGGCTCCACGGTCAGGACAGGAGCAGATACTGGCTCTATACACACACACGCAAAAATGTGTGTAATTGTTAATGGGTTGCATTAATCATGATGGCAATTGAGCGTTGACTGATTTAGTATTTCTATGCATGGGAATATAACAACTGAGTTTTTTCACAGAAAATTATTTGCCTGCTGCACCACTTCGGAGATTCAGGACTCCTGTGCATATGTGTTCCTGTGTATATTTCAGACAGAATCATAGTGCTGTGTCTACATTTGTATGACAGTGATTGACTTTGTATTAGCTCTACATTACATCCTCATCTCGTTTCTTTGTTCATCTTAATGATCACTGACATGCACATCAGTAAACTATTTAGCATAACTTACCGACAATACAGAGCCTGTATTCTACAACATTCTTTCCCCCCTCTGCATTTATCTCTCCTCTGTAGAGTCCGCTGTCAGTCTTCTGCAGGCTCTTCAACTCCAAAGAGAAGGTGATGCTATTAAACTCTACTCTGTCCTTATAAGGGGTTGGGACCCTTAGCTGATGAGATTGGGGATGGTGTGGATAGTATCGCACAACATCTTTTGTTTGATTAACTACCCAGACAGCATCATCTGGGTCCAGGTTGCCATGTTTCTGCATCGTGAAGATGACAGAGTTTCCTTCTAGAGCAAACATAGACTCTGGGGCACTGGCCACTGTGGAGGCAGAATGGTAACAGTGTCTCACTGTGAGGTTAAAACTTTAGCAAAATGAAAAAGCTTGAAAGTAAGGAATGTAGTGTAATTTCATTGGCTGTCCATTTGACATACTCCTTGGATAAATTACTGGAGCAATTAAAATCATTCAATCACTGATTTAATATTTCATTCAGATCTATTGATACCTAGTAGCCAAGCATCTAATTACAGTATTTTGCCAACTTTCTCTATCCCATGGACTATGCATAGTTCTGTAATGTATTTCAATGGTATTGAAACACATTCATTTTCAATGGAGAGCAACTTGTGAGACCACCGTGCCAAATTCTTCTATGTTGACATTCAAAATCACACTCTGCATAGACCCTTAAAAAAATGAGATATCAAAAATGAGCCGTCAATGAGATATCAGAAATCCCTGCAGGTGTCAGTAATAAGTGCATAAATAACATTTATATTATAATCATTTACTGTATTAACCTGATTAATTCAATTTTTCCCAGACATGAAAATATGTAAATCTTGTACCAATCAGTAACCTTATGAAATAATCAATTATTATTTTTTGAAATTTTCATGGAAAAGCAGGTGCAAGTGTTTTATGGTCGGTCACAATTGTGACTGCTGGAATAATTCAATAGCAGATTTTGTCATAGGGTAACTAACACATTTCTCTGTATTTGAACATATGGGCACAACGGGGTGGTGGTTAGCTGTGATGTGTGGGGAGAGTGCAATATGAGATAGTGCAAGAAAATGTAGTATGTAAGGTCCATTGGGGGTATGGTGGTGGAGGTGAGGCAGTGGCAGTGCTGTAAAGAGTGAAAATAGGCCACTGCACCATTTCAACATTTTAGTCCTGCTCGGGTCGGGGGAGGTATGTTTATGATTGTGGTGTATGTGTTGAACTGAGCTGGGACAAAGTCCTCATTATATTTCTGACTGAGATATATCCATGTTTTGATGACTGCACAGAGAAAACTGTCAATTCTGTAAAATTTATTATTGCATTAATTGGAAAAATCTGATCGACTATTGCATTATCCCTTCCAAAGGTCACAACAGTAACCACCAACATGCTAACTCATTAGCATCAAGTCACCACCACTGAACAAGGTTGACATACTGCAGTGGTAGGCTATACATTAATACTAAACACCTTAAACAGTATGTGTAGCCTACAAAAAATATTGGTGGCATGTTTATATTAACATACTTTTCTATGCTTTTGTTCGATGGCTTTGATTCAACAATCTGATCCTTTCAGAGCCACTAAAATGTCAACAGCTCTGGTCATGTGACTCCATGTAGGCAGGGACAGTTGAGGTAGGCTACTCATGATTGATTCAGTGACATTTTCAAAGCCATAGAAGTGTCAGTTTGTTTTGATTTTTTTTTTTTTTTTTTTTTTTTTTACGGTCACAAGAGATTAAACGGAGTTTAAGAGGTGCTGAAGGTTGAATTTTACTTTTCAATAATAACTTCTCTCATATTTGTGTAGCTTATATTAAACAGTGTTCAAGCACAGTACCAACCTGCGTGAATAACAGCAAGGAGAAACAAAATCCATTTTCCATCCATTCCGTAGGATACGTTGCTTGTAGAAGTTTTGCAGTCTAGGTTCGTCTGTACAGAATTGGAGACACTAATCTATTATGGGTCGTTATTGTTAATATCAGGTCAATTGCATCTAAAGCATTTACAGAACATGACGCACGACTTCAAGTTTCAAACATTTTTCTGAGAGTATAAAGAGTAGTAGCTACCGTAAGACCACCAGAGGGAGAGGTAGCCAATTCCCCGTGTAAGAAAATTAAACGTAGGCAAACGACAGGCTACGCTAAGCTACACACAATTGTCAGTAGCGTAGGGTGTCATTATATTCACAATCTAACGATACTACTAGGCCTATCAAATACTTACTGTGCCGCCATACCCTAATACCAGTGACAGTTAAAGTAGACCTAGATTAGATCATATTTCTCTGTAGCCTAAAAATACCAAAAGATTAATTACTCCAAACCAAAATGGTCTCTTCACGGATTTGTGGCATATCACGGTTAAATTAAACAAGAAAATGAGGGGATAAAGGCTTAATAGAATAGAGCTACTCACCCCGGCTCCTGCACAGATTTCACATCAGAGAAAACTTTTGATGTTTTGAATTCAGGTGCTTGGTTTGAATGTGCCAATAATATTTACTTTCACTTTTACAACCAATCCATGTAAGGCCTTCTGTCACGTGATATGAATGCTGCACCTATGAATGCTGCGCTTTCACTTTAAAACAGACCTGCTCTGCAGCAATAGGCCCAATAGGTTATATAAGTAGGCTATAGGTTAAATCTTGTAATAGCAGATAGGTTATTAGTGCACCCCCACACTGGCCAAGCTGAATGTGAATATGAATGTTAACATTACACATTTTGGGATTCACTAGGCTACCTGTTTCAGCCCCATGAATAACTGTCCACCGAAAATCAAAGTGTTTCAAAACCATTTAATTCCATTGGAATATACACAGAACTATGCATAGCCTATGATATGGTGAAAGTTCGGACAATGCATGTTAAATCACATCAGGAGGGCATGGACATTTAGAAAATATATAGTTTTTTTTTTTGCTATAGCAAATTTATTGCAAATATGTTATTTTGAGATGTCTGGGCAACAGAAACAACTACTTGTACTTTAATAAGGTCTAACATACCCCAAACTTCATTGCCTTTTTCACAGAATGTGAGGAATGATTAAATTTGTTTACAGCTTCCAAGATAGAATGTGTGGCTCATCTTACCCTTATGCTTATTTTACTAGAATATATAACTAGATAACTAGAATATTACATAAGACCAAAGAAAAAAATATATTTAAAAAAAATGTAATGTGGAGGCAATCCGCTTGTGGCAGGTGTTATTGAAGCCCAGGTTGCCTTGATAGCACTTTTCAGCTCACCAGAATTGTTGGGTCTTGTGTGTCTCTTCTTGCTCTTGACAATAGCCTACTCCATAGATTCCGTGCAGGGTTTGGGTCGGACGAGTTTGCTGGCCAATCAAGCACAGTAACTGGTCATTAAACCTGCAATTGGTACCATTTGCAGTGAAGGCAGGTACCAATTTCTGCTGGATAAATGAAATCAGCATTTCCATGGAGCTTGTCAGCAGAAGCAAATATGAAGTTCTGTGGCAGAGAGAACAACATGCTGTCAGTCATGGTCAACAACAGTACGGTGACCAGACGTTCCCAATTTCCGAGGACAGTCCCCGATTTTGAAGACCTGGCCCTGGCCCTTTGGGGTGTCCCAAAAATTGTCCTCGATTTTGGCCGTGACCTTGCCGGTCCCAACCGACTTACATTGGTACAGGGAAACACACCAAAACAACTTTTTTGGTAATACAAAAGCTCACTTAATAGTAGTAGTAGATAGCTTTATTGACCCCATGGGCCAGTTGGATTTGCAGCACAATTGCAATCACAGGCACTTATTACAGGACATCAAACATACAACACAGGCAGCAGACATATCAGACAGCCACAGACAACATAAGGAACATTCTTTACCCACACTAGCACATTATCCATTGGGTTTGGGCCAGCTGCATGACTGGCTTACTTTGCCTCTTTTAACTGCATGTAGTATAAATGGGGAACAACATTCAGATGGCAGTTTGAATGAAGAGGCCAGTGGGTGTGTATAGTCACAGATGATGTTATTTGCCTTTTTCACCAGTCTGTCCTTATAATTGCTCTCCGTACTTGGCAGAGCAATCCCAAGTAGCTTAGTGCCAGTTGTGACTGTTTTTCTGACTGACTTTTTCTGTACCTCAGTGGCATTGCCAAACCAGCAGATAACACAATAAGTTAGAACACTTTCAATAAAAGCAGTATAAAACATCTGGAGCATTGTGGACATTAATTCTTTTGAAAATATTAAGAACTGCATTCTTTGCTGTGTCTTGTATGCAAGAGATCAGTCCATGAGTCCCATTTCATCTTGTTGTCTAGCACAATGCCAAGATATCTGTAATTAGGGATAGCCTGAATAGTCTTTCCCTTAATGACTGTGGCAGAGGATGCTTATGACCTTATAAAATCAATAGACATTTCCTTATTCTTATTAGTGTTTAAAATGAGGTTTGACTTATTGCATCTGTCTAAAAATAATCTATAACTGGACCATGATCTCCCTCTCCATTCTCTAGGAGGCTCACTAAGGCTGTGTCGTCCACGTATTTAACAAAGTGCCTGTTAGGTAAAGTGGTATTGCATGAATTTGTATGTAATATAAAAAGTAGGAATGATAAAACACATCTCTGTGGAGAACCTGTGGATGTCATTGAATCAGACAGAAAAGAGCCTACTCTGACTCACTGGGCTCTACAGGAAAGGAAGAAGAAGCGTTTACTCTGACTCACTGGGCTCTACAGGAAAGGAAGAAGAAGAGTTTATTCTCACTCACTGGGCTCTACAGGAAAGGAAGAAGAAGAGTTTACTCTGACTCACTGGGCTCTACAGGTAAGGAAGTCCATAATCCAGTGAATAAGATAAAAGTTTTTGGTGACATTGTGTTAAAAGCAGAAAAAAAAGTTCACTAATAAAATCTTGAGTCTTTGTTTTCTCAAGGTGCATGTGCAAAAAATGCATTAGTGTCAAAATTGCATCCTCCACCCCTTTTCTGTGGGTTGCTACATCTAAAAATATGAAGGACATCAGATTGTCTTGATTGATTGACACATAAAGTAGCGTCATCAATCTGTGTAACATAATGACCAATGCTGCAGCTGCCCTGCAATAAGTTTATCAGTCCATGCCTTCTCAAAAATTGTAATATTCCCAGTTATAGTTAGGCCATAGCCTATAGCCCTAGGCCTATTCACTTGGCTTGCATTATACAGTCAAACAAAACATAGACAGGCGTTCTACTAAATGATTGCTGCCAGTGTGTTTTATTATGTCAACTGGTATAGCCTGTAAGAGTTCAAAATCCTTTGAAGAACTAGCATGGGGTACCCAACTTTTTAGTGTTCTCTTTGGTATCCGTTATCCCCCTCAGTAGGTGTTTGTCTTCTCCAGGTGTTTTGTTGGCAGTAGGTCCTGATCTGATACTTGGTCACGTAATATACCCATACCCATGCTACTTAACCTCCCATCCTGTTTGAAAATGGCCAGTATTGGTGACGTTTTCACAAGCAGTGGTGTGTCGAGGAGCAACCCAGAGAGGCCAATAGCCTGACTATTGGGCATCACTGGCATTCTCTGGCCCTACATACAAACTTGCATTCAGACATTCACCTTATGTTTTTTTTGTGTTTGCTTTGTTTATGCTTTAATGGGTGGTTATTATAGATTTAAGTAGGCTGATTTGTTTCTGTAATAAAAATGGCCTATTTAATTTTCTACTGCTTCAGGGTCCATTTTGTAGTTATGTGTGGTTATTCTATTCTTGGCAAACACTGAACTTTATTTTGGCTGCTACCTCTATGGACACACTCACACCATCTTATTAAATTGAGAGTGAGCGATGTATGTAAGTCGTAAATATATAAAATGTATGTATGCAGCCTACAGTGTGTGTACCTGTGTGCGTGTGCGCCTCTCTCTGTGTGTGTGTGTGTGTGTGTGTTCCTGTGTGTTCCTGTGTGTTTCACACGCTGCCTTACCCTCAGTTTATCAGCCATGTGCTTCAGGGGTGTGCCTCCTTCTGTTAAATCATAAGCAAGAAATTACAAATGTTTTTCAAAGGCCAGTCATAATCTTCTTCAGAGATAATGCACTTTTCTCTACCTCTTGTCTAGCTGTTTCCCCCAGCAGCATACTCCAGCTGTAACTATAATAACAAAAAGGCTTCCTACAGCAATCCTGGTCCACAGAAGGAGATCAACTGGACCTGATGGAATCTCAACAGCTGGAAGCGATGGGAAGATTATATTAACACAAGACAAAGTCCTGCGACAATGGCAAAACAAATTAAAATTTTATTTTTTACACAGTAGGCCTAACTAGTGTTTCAGTTACCCATACACTGAGTTTTTCAATTTCCATATTACAGATGGTTACAGATCATGTGTCACATAGCCTCTGTTGGGCAAAGTTACTCAAAGTTACTAGACTACATTGACATGAGTAGTGTATTGCTTCTGAGGGTCACATGTCTATCATAAAGACAAAATGGATGTGTCTTACATTGTTTGTGTCGGTATGGGGCCTCAATTTCCACAGTGGCATGACTCCAGCTGACTGAATTACTATGATTGCAGATGATGACACTTCCTTTTCTAAAAATGGTTAAGTTTGTGGATGCAGTCTGTACCTTTTGTGCGCAGTTGTGATTCTTACAGGTGGACTTCAGGAATAGTTCCCCTGTTATACAGGTAACCGTCATGTCACCACTGGACAAGACAGGCTCCACAGTCAATACAGGGGTAGCTACTTGCTCTGCAATCACACACAGTGCAAACACACAGACACAATTCAAGTGAGGTCCTCATTTACTGATGTTTTTTTTTTTTTAATATTATTATATAGTATTATAATGCTGTAGTATGTATGTTGATTTTGAATGGATCTTCTCAACATTCAGTAGGAATAATGACCACTGTTAATGGCAACAGGTTTTGTGCTTCAGATTCATGTCTTCATGTCACACATAAGCAGACCATTCACTAATCGCAGTGGAACTTCAATAAAAGAGTAAAAAAGTAAAGTAAAGACTGTTAATGAGTTCTATACAGTGTTTGTTTCAAGTTAAATTTGTGTGACAAACTATTTGTTTATAAGCGGAAGCCATGAAACGGTACCACTACATTTTAGATGCATTGTGTGAAGTTTCTCTTCTGGTTTTGCAAGTGGACATATAAGTGGGATGAATATGGCCCTTCAATGGGTAAACAAGTCCCTTCAGGATGAAACGAGACCTGTTCACCCTGTTGACTTATAAACTTTGTGACTTATAAATTTTGTTTACATTATACACAATATTTGAATTTAACTTTTGCCATATTTGAGTTGTCCTGACTATGTACTCGCTTAAAGCTGTGTGGCATTTTCATTTTATCATTTTATAGTCGCTTCGCATTTACTTTCTGGCCGCCCAGCACTATAGTTTTAGTGGACAACAGGTGTGTTTTTTAATTATGTCAAAACAGTTGGTTGCTTGTTCACACTGTTTTCATAGGCAATTTTTAAATGTTTTAACCTAAAAAATGCCACATAGCAGCTTTAAAACTAAATATTATTTTTATGATGTTATCAAAGATCATTTAGACACCGTCTCTGATCTGTCAGTTTCACAGAATCAGTGCAAACAGAAACTTAAAGGGTCCTCCTAATGAAAATGACACGTAAAGTTGGAAGCCCAAAGGCTAACTATCTTTTAAAATAGTACCCTATCTCTACTGATTATAGGCCTACAACTGACAAAGATTCAATTTTGCTGTTGCCTTCTTTCAGTCTGTATTTCTGACCGATTAGGTTTTTGTTAACTCGTGAACAGTACAAATGCACACTGCATGTGCACTGCACCACATTTTAATGGAAATATACTTGTCAAATAAATAAACAAATTTAAATAAATAAACTTATGCCACTAGAGATGTACTTACTATAATATATTTACTTACCAAGAACAGAAAGACTATATTTCACAACAGTCTTTCCCTCTTCACCATTTATCTCTCCACTGTATTGTCCACTGTCAATCTTCATCAGGTTCTTTAGCTTCAGAGAGAAGTTAGTGCTGTCAAACTCTACTCTACCCTTGTAAAGGGGTGAGACTCTTAACTGTCGAGATTTATTGTAACGTGGATAATATCTGACAATGTCACTTGAGTCATTAAAGTTCCAGATTGCAACATCTGGACCCACGGCGTCATTGCCTTTCATGATCAGGGAGATAGAATTTCCCTCAAGGACGAGCACAGACTCAGGGACACTGGCCACTGTGGAGACAAAATTATTTACAATCATGTAAGTCTACATTCCATGGTTTTGTATTGATGCTTCAGACTACAATAACCAGAGTTTAAGTTCATATTTACTAATTAATTGTGTCTTTTTATTTATGGCAAAACAACAACAAAAGAAATTAATACAATTAAATGAGTTTCTGAACAGAAACAGAAGACAGAAGACTCATCAAATAAAGCCAGTGACATTGATGTTTACCATGTTTTGGCTAATGTTTTGCACCTGAGTAACTGATGAAACACCACACAACTTAGACATGTTTTTTTCTTTACCTTTGTGAAGACTGAGCGCAAGGATAGGCAGCATGACCAAAAAGTCCACCATGTTCACATGAACAAAAGAGAAGAGAGCAGAGAATAGTTAACGGACAGAAAAGTACTGCATGACTGACCTCAGAGTTCCTGTGGTTACTTTAACTGTTTAGTAAACACAGTTTAGTCACAGAATGCTAGCCAGTGTTGACTAGACTGTACGCAAAATGTGTGCACTTGAAGTACTTGAAACAATTAAAAATGAATAAGAAATAATACAAAAGATTCCAAAAATATAACAAGACATGCATTTGCATTTTAGGGAACTAAACTCAGAAGTGAAAGATTTATACTCTTGTCTACCTGCATGACGACCAGGCTTTTGGAGAAACTACTACACCCACCAGTGTTTCCACCAACATAGAAGAGCATATTATGTTGTTGCAAGGCTGACCTCAGATTTCCTGCCGCCATTTTACTAGAGGACTCTAATCATGTTAAGTTTAATTCTCTTGCACATTTCAGTCAGCTGGTATGGTAGACCTGCTGTCCATAAACACAATATAGATGTGGGTAAGATGATTCTAAAAATGGCGTCCTAAAATCCAAGCCTTATACTCAGGGTATTACAAATCTCTTCTCAACAGGTATGAACTGGGGAGCCATCAATCATTCATCAGTTTGACAACTGAGTAATCATGCTGCTAAACACCTCAGCTAGTGTGTCTGGACTAATGGCTTTCCTTAGGCTGACACTTTGCAGTTACTAACTCTAAATCTTCACACACAAAAAAACCCTAAACACCCTTTTTGATGTGTGGTATTTTAGGTTTAGATTTAGATTTTTCATTTTAGAGTTTAGATTCTCAAGCCAGTTTGTATAACATTGATAAACACCATGGGTAAATTACATTGTAAAAATATCAATCAGAATGCTTGGCACTCATATGCATCAAATTGTGCCTTCAAGGAGACACTGTTTCTTTCTCTCTCACTTCCAGTCAGTTCCCACACACACTAGCACACTCACATGCATGCACAGGCCTGAGATGTGTGCTATCCTCATGTGAACACTTGAAGGACATGTGAGATTTCATTTATGTCTCACTTTCCCTCGTTTTCATGTAATGCTTGGAGGTATCGTTGAATATACTCAAACATCAAGCATTCTGATTCTGATACATGCACTGCACTGGTCAGTTCCTCTGATGTTTAAACTGGGTGCACATTTCAGTCCTTTTGCTTCAGGCCTGCCTCAATCTTTTTCTAAGATAGGGAACTGAGGCCTAGATGAGTGTGTATTGATTTTTACCATTCAAGGTAACCTTTGGGCTAGTTGAGTCTACTGTATAAAAAGCCATGAGTAATAGTGGATTGGGCCACGGTCCTTGTTGCTATAGCCGTGAAATTTAAAATAATGTGGTCAACATTAAAGCCCTTTAAATGTTTTGGTGCTAAAAAGTACTGTTTGCTTCACATAACTAATAATAAGCAATATTCATTTTGCTCACACTTAACATTAATGCACAAGGAAAGTGTTTTTACAGATTGATTTTATGTATGATGTGGGCAAATTTGTTAAAAAGGTTATGCTGGTGGGAGTAATGAGCACAATGCAGTTGAGCTCTATGCTTATCTATAGTACTTTTTTCTCCCCATGAGACAAGTTTATACTGTAGCAAAACTTTTCATGGACCCCTGGGTGTCCCCAGACCCCAGTTTGAGAACCAGTGTTCTAAGGTATTGAGTGACAGAAGCTGTTTGCGTGTAGTTTAGGTACTGAGGCACTAGATGGCACCAGGTTATCACATTTTGTCCATTCCATGTCCTCTATAGTCCCCCCTTCTGGGACTCCAGTTAGCATTTTTCAGACAAGACGTGATCTTAAGTCATCTTGGCATTCCAACATCAAGTTCAGCTTTAAACCTGAGCTTTCAAATAAATAAATAAACTGGTAGAAAATGACAATTTCGTAATAATGAGTTGCATTGTAATCATGAGTGATTCTTTAATAATATTTTTCTGATTTATGTTATTGACAGGAGATTTATCTGTTAATGCGATACGCAGCCAGCCTGGTCTCGCGGTGGTCTCGTTTTACGTTTAATAACAGCTTCTGAGCCCGCGGCAGAGATATTGAGGTCCAAATAGACTGAGAGGGCAAACGAGGTAAAAGAAGTGAATAAAAAGTGAGGAGAGAAATGCAGAGGTTGACAAACAGAGAGAAAGAGAGAATGAGAGTCTGAATGCAGTGAGAGCATCAACAGACTGGAAAGGAAAGGATGGCCATCTTTGAGAGAAATAGAAGACGTAAGGAGAAGGGGAAGTGTGTGTGTGTGTGTGTGTGTGTGTATGTGTGTGTGTGTGTGTATGTGTGCATGGTTCAGTAAACCTGAACCACTGAGTTTATGAGTTTACCATGTTGTATCATTAGATAGCTGAATCGTCACATCAAAGAGAAATTTCTAATGTTGTACAGAAACACAGAAACACACACACACACACAGAGAGAAAGGGAGAGAGAGAGAGAGGGAATACAGACATAAAGAAACTCTCAGGAGCATATATGCAGTCATACAACAACACTCTCTCCTTCCCTCTCTCTTTCTCACACACACACACACACACACACACACACACACACACACTCAAACACACACGCGTACACAGATTCTAGCGGAAACACACACACACAACCATTTGTCCCTGAAGACACATACACACACTCATTGCCCTACAGAACGCACCCCCTCCAAACACACATACACACACACTCACACAGACACACACACACACATGCACACACACACAAACACACAGACAGCCACTGGAGAGCCAGGAAAAAGATAAAATGTGACCTGTGGTTGAGAGCACACACACACAAACACACAAACTGTTTTAATAAAGACATGAGAGAGACAGACAGAACAGGCTCTGTCTATGCTCATTCAGCCCCCAGACAAGACTGCGTGTCGGTGTGTGTGTGTGTGTGTGTGTGTGTGTGTGTGTGTGTGTGTGTGTGTCTGAACAGGCTAGAGAATGTGAATGATGTTAAAGAGCATCCTTTTCCGTACCATTGGTCATAAAGTTTTTAAGTAGAAACAGTTTCTCTGTTGTAGGATAATACTTCACCACTGGTTTGTGGAAATACCAGTGCACAAAATCTATATTCTCTCTCCTAAGTTGTTCATGACCATGGATGTCCAGTTTCACATGATGGCCTTCAAGCAGATACAAATTTCTTGCTTCTGTGGAAACAAAATTGAACAATATCTGTGAATCAGCACATGTGGAGGAAAGAAAACACTAACACCAAACCACCATGGAACATCACGGAT
Source organism: Tenualosa ilisha (assembly GCA_015244755.2). Lineage (NCBI taxonomy): Eukaryota > Metazoa > Chordata > Actinopteri > Clupeiformes > Clupeidae > Tenualosa > Tenualosa ilisha. Next base: position 28,390 of record PYXC01000632.1, on the reverse strand, counting down.
TTGACACCAGTTCTATCTACCACTTACAGTTAGCTCCGAGACAAGACAAATCTTGTAGCACATTCAAATCAGCTCTAGATTGACCCCTTTGGTCACTTTCACATTCTGTCACAAATACTACATTTCAACGGTGTCAGGATATCTGTGGCATACACAAAATCACTCTGTTATGGATTGAGTGCCACAGCCAACAAAGTACCCAATAGCTCAATTATAATGCTTTAAAGAAAGAAGAGAAGTAATTTATTCCTGTGCATGGCCTCTGTTCATGTATCAGCCTCATAGCTGAACATTTGAAGGAAAGAGTTTTTGTAAAATCAATGTGTAAATCTCCCAGGAAATTACTGATATTGCAAAATAACACTTGAAGTGTCATCAATGTTTTCCATCTATGTCAGAGGTTATTGGCTAAAGTTTGTTTCTGATGTGACTGGAACTGTTTCACAAAATTTTGATAGTTCCATCAATGAGATTTGATTAGAACGAAGAACAGAGAACAGTGATACGGTAAAAAAAAATTATAAGAACTAAGAACAGAGAACAGAGGTAAGATATATATTTGATTAGAACTAAAAACAGACAATATTGGTATGGTATATATTTGATTAGAACTAAGAACAGAGACCAGTGATATGGTATATATTTGATTAGAACTAAGAACAGAGAACAGTGGTACAGTATAGGCCTATATATATTCGATTAGAACTAAGAACAGAGAACTGTGATATGGTATATATTTAGCTACTTATTATGTGTTACATTATGCCTATCTGCTCAAATATTACAGGTGGTTATATGGGGACAGTTGTATCTCACATTGCACTTAGTTTGAACTAATGAACAAAAAGTGAAGTCAAGCTTCACTTGCAAACCAAATGATTATGTTTATGGTTAAGTTCTTGGCAGACACTTTTATCCGAAGCAACATACAAAACAAAAGCACTAGGGTATATTAAAAACAAAAAGTATGTGGCTAAAATTTGCAATATATTTTTAGATACTAATAAGAAGAAGAAGAAGAATAACTTGCAATGGCTTGTAGCATAATAGCATTCATCTCATTCACTGCACATTAAATGACTAGAACACAATACTTGAAAATTAATAAAATGATTAAGTAAATGAATAAAAACTACATCAATCCTAAAATGGTGGCTCAGCCCCATGCCCTGTAGAGCAGATCATTCTTATGTATTTTTAAAACATAAGATTAGTTTATGGCTGTGGCTATGGCTAGTATATACCTAAAATATATATACAGTAGGCTGGAAAAGCAACATTTGCTAAAATGTGACACCCTTTGCTTGTAACTGATTATTTCACTAGAATTTTGAAATCAAATGCTGTTAAGACAAGCATGATAAAGAAGACAATATACACTACAAGCTTTGGTGTGGAGCTGTTGTTTATAGTTTATAGAAAGCCTTTAGAAAGGTTACCAAATATCATCTTCACCATCTCATCTTAATTTAATTCCTTATTTTACTCAGGTCTCTTGAATTGTTTGATGACCAAAATCCACTTCTTTCTGTTTCTTACAAAATGCTCATAATAGTTTGTAATCATACTTCTTATAATCGTAATCATGAACTGATGATGCTCCTTGTGAACATGATTGTGTTAAAATTATGCCGTTTACCTGCAGAAAAGACAGAAGCCAGTAGAACCAGTTGAAGCAGAGAGAGGTCCATCTGACGGGTTTGCACAAAGAGGCTTTGTGATGGAAACTTTTGCATTAGGCAAAGGAGGTGAGGTGACCACTGGAAGGAAATGTGCAGCTCACGTGCAGTAAGCAGTCAGGACGGATACCACCTGCCTCGCTTACAGTGCACAAAGCCTAAAAGGTCACATACTTATCTTTGTTGCAACATCTGCAACATCAAACCCACATGTTCATGATGAAACAACAGGGTCTGTACGTTACACAATGTGCTAAAGTATGTGCACACACAAACTCGACACATACATTCACTTGTAACTGGGACCCAGAAACATAAGCCTGTCTGTACTGTTATGTGGGCAACTGCTGCATCAGTGGTGATTGTGGTGGTTTAGAAGTATGTTTGTTGTCATGCTGTGAAAGTTTTTCATTTCATTTGCACAGACTGTCTGTCATTTATATGACCATAAAACAGTGGACCTCATTCTCCACCCGTTCTTATGAAGAAATTTTGTTCTTTAATTCCACTTGTGCTATTTGCAAGATTTCTTATCTGGCATTTCCTCATGGGTAAAAACTAAATCAAGAGCTCTTCAACTTTTGAGCAGTGACCTGTTTGTGCACAATGACTTGTTGCATTCTCATCAATTCTGCAGTTGTAATATTGTAGGATTTAAGACTTTAAGAAAAATTTCAGACAATTCTTAATAAGACATTGGTGACTGAGTCCCAGGATTTAGGTCAATTTTAAAATATATTCCCCACTGATATAACAAAACATGGTAGTTACACAGTACTGGTGTCATTGTTGCCTATTTAATAATTGTTTGGGAAGAACTAACTTACCAGTAAAAGCAAGGTATTTGAATGCATATTGAATGCTAATTTTTATAGAACATCTAATGAATTCTTGCTCAAAAATAGAGCCTCAAAACAATCCAATATTCATGAAATGTTCCTGGTATACCTTTTAAATATTCTGTTAGCATAATAAAGTTGTTCTTTAAATCAATCTTTATTCTAAGAATAAATATACTGATCTTCAAGGTTGGACCTCTCCTGTGAAACTAAGATAAAACACCACAGGATTATTTTTAAAATCTCTTTTACTTTTTACTCTTTATGTGCCAATAAGTGAGGAGGATGCTTTGCATTAAAACAAATAGCCTAAAGTAAGTTTATGCAGCTTACCTCCAGCCACAAATGAGATGACACCCTTGAGATAAACAGAATGAAACAGCGTGTGGTTTTGAACAAAAAGGTCAGTGCTTTAATGTTTGCAGAGCTTGTGTCTGCATGCCATGCATAAACAGAGGTGAAAAAAACACAGACTTCAGTGACTAAGTTATTTTCGTCCTAAAAAGTCCTCAAAACAATAAATGAATAAAAAAAATTATGTTGCTGGGCACCATACAATTCTTCACTTTTTGTGAAAAAGTGACACCATAAAGGAGTGAACTCTGGCAGATAGAGTTGAAATGGAGATTTACATTAGTATTTATGCCAGCACCAGCAGTGATATCTGTCACTGAGTATATTCCACAAATATATGACCATTTAACATACATGGAATAAACCTACATCTTGAAAAAAATTCAAGACTATCAGTCACCACAAAGCAGTGGTGTGTTTTGCAGTTCTTTTTTTTTCTTTTACAACCAGCAATGTCCAGTCATTGCAGGCTGCAGAAATACAGTTCCATTAAACTTAAAAGTGAATTATTTGATTCTGGTAAAAGTTCAACAACCCATTTAAATACATTTCTCCTTTTCATGCAATGAATCATGTTTATGAGTGTATAACTCAGCCTCTTCGGAGCTGTGCAGTGCACCACAGGTGGAGCACACGTGAACAGAGGCTTGTGGAAGAGTCTGAAGTTTTGCCGAGTTCAGCAAATAAGTGTCAATGGTTTTAAAAACAAGAAATGGATATGAGCTGAGGGAAAAGGATCAGAAACTCACTGACCTCGCTCATCTGAGTTTCATCCTGACACTGAGAATGTGGCTAACAATCATAGAGAAAAAAGCTAAGTCTGTTATTGAGAATGGGATGAATGTAGTCATAAGGAGAGCAAATCTACCATTTTCTATCTTAGGGCCACACTGTGGGTACTAATGCAGACCTACTGGGTGTATATCAGCTCATAGTAGCTGTGGTGGAGCAGCAGGACCATTACAGACTGACAATCGGTTGACCCAGGTGTGACGAAAGGCCTGGCGAAGCGGTAGGGTAAAAGGTCAAGAGACCATCACTGTAGCCTGACTACGCCATCCAGGGGCCCGTGTTGCGAATCAGCATTGCTTTGGATGAAATCGTCTGCTAAGTACTTGAAGGAGAAATCAGTTGTGATTCAATCCATAGCTCTGTTGTTTTAGGTCACCATATGCTGTCTGTAGGACCAAATAGCAAAGTGGCAGCTAACATTGACTGCTAGGGGCATAGGAAAATGAAACTGAAAGTGAGTTTCTGTGCCCTATTGTTTGCTGCTGGTTCACTATAAGTCTATGTTGTATCAAATTTTCTTGTTCTTTTTCCTACCGACAGCACTTGGTGACCTCGAACAACATGGCTATGGATTGTTTCACACCAGATTTTTACACAGAACTTTACTTTATCTTTACTTTATTTTATCCCTCCAAATTGTGAGCAGAGGTACTACATGATAGCTTTGTTTTCCTAACATACAAATGCAGACAGTCGAATTGAAGTGAATTGAAGTGAGCATAAGCAAACTGAGCCTTCTTTTCCAAAAACAAAGTTCATAGAGTCCCTCTCACAAATGTCTTACAGTGGTCTAGAAATCTACATGTAGCCTAGCGCTAGCAATTGGTATTGTTATGCAGGTATATCTTGATGTTATGGTTTGGCTTGTCAGGTAAGGTTATTTCCATTTTCTAAAAGACCATCTCCCAGCCTAACCGATGTGGTCAATCAAATGTGTGGTTCATCAAATTTCATATTCAGCTGTCAAAATGTTGCCAAAATAAATTCTTGACTGTATGACACAGGTGTGAGCACACATTATGGCTGTTTGTATAAATTAAACATAGGAGGGAGAACCAAGCACAATATGTTTACATTTTATTATTTACAAAATGGAATGTTTTCTGATTACTGGGAAATATATAATATGTAAATGTGTAACAATGTGACGATACAAAAATATATCCGCTTTTGTACATCTGAGAGCAATTATTAGTATGACTAAATGTGATTTATTGTTATGTTATTAATATAAAACACATCTAATGCAGGGAGTAGCAATTCACAATGGTAACATTGGAGTCCAGGTTGTCTGCTAACCTTATGACCTGTATTACTGTGTACTATCATGTTTATTACCTTGGATGTTTATTCATACCATAAGGATGAAGGAGACTAAAGAATTTGAGTTGCTGTATCCCTGCTCGAATACCCAGCTGCAGTCGTGAAAAATAAATACATCAAAGAAACCTTAAACAACATGACATGGATGCAAGGGCTGCTAATTCTTCTTCTGAGATTTGCATCAAAGGATATATTGAATACTGCAACTTTCAAAATTGTGGACATCTGATACTAAGTGTACCCCATACTGAAGAGCAGATGTAGTCTTGCTGTGGGGTCTGTCACATTTGTGTTGGGACTGGATCTTGCAGTAGATCCTGAGAGGACTCTTAAGTGTGTTTAACTAGTGTGTTCAAACAGAGACAGAATCAGCAGAATTAAGGTCATGACAAAATAACATAACATAGCATTTGAATCTGAATTCTTTAAAAAAGCTGTTAGAATGGAATAGGTTTCTTTGTGGGTTGTTTACATAGATGACCAACATATTGTAGCTAATTCTATTCCACCATTTTAAACAAAAGTCAAGTCACCAGAAACACCAATAGATTCTGAATATGACCAATTCCTATATTACAGGGCATTTGCCATTAACCATCTAGTTGAGATCCTTTAAGCTCACCTACGATACACATCTCTGGAAAAGGAAAATTGAGACTTACCTGGAGGTACTTGTGCTTTTCACCTCTGATGATGGACCCAAAGTCTGTGGAGATCAGGAAGGCAAGTAAATGAACCCAAGGAACAATGATTACAGGTTTCACAATCTGTTATATTTAACAATTACACAACTCATCTGCCTTGGCAGTCTAGACTAGCCCCATTAGAATATTAGAATATTAGATGAAATTTCCATTTCAGACTAACCCATCTGCAGGTTTATATGATAGCAGGTTTACTGTATGTTTGTCTAATGTCCTGAGAGACTACGGTATATTTAGTGTAAAGAAGGTGTGTAGAACACAGACAGAGGCTCACCATCACATAAACAACCTCAGTCTGAGTCTTCTCCAGGTTCACAGCAGGAGACAAAAGACAAGACAAACACTCAAAAGCTTGAGTACATTACGCTATAAAACATGCATGCATCCAGCCCCTACAGTAAAAAGCGTAACAAAACCCAGATCAAAGTGGACAACGCCAAACAATGACCAGTGCAGTTACTGTGTATATTATTTGAAAACACAAATTTGAAAGACAACCCTACCTCCTCTGATAAACGACAAAAAGACAAAATGTTGGTGAATACATGCACAGCACCACATTAGAGAACAAAGCCATAACTCATAGTAGGCCAGGCTTTAGGGTGGAAACAGTGTGTTGTTTAATCATAAAAGCTGTGTGTGTGTGTGAAAATAATCAATTTCAAGAGAAAATTATTAACTAACTGCAATGATAACATATTATGTTATCTCTCTCTCTCTCTCCAAATAATACATGTTTAAACATTTGCACCATTTGAAATCATGTTTCACCCTGCCCTACGGTACCTTGTTTCTTCAGCTGTGCTCGAAAACACACAACTCCACAGATGAGTAGTCCTCCTAGTCCTACCGCTACAGTCATAAATATCCATTCAAAGCGCTGCTTGGTAGCACTGGGAAATTCTAGCTCAGCAAAGACAACATAAAAAGCTATTATCATGCACACTGACACAATTAAATACCATTTTTTGAAAAATACAAATGTACAGGTGTGTGTGTGTGTGTCTGTGTGTATGTGAGTGAATGAGTGAGAGAGTCACAGTCATTGATCCTTGAAATATCACTGTGAAACACACTTTTGCTTACCAGAAACACTAAATTGATTATGTTTCCACAGTGTTACTGTGGCATGTCTCCAGCTGAGTGGGTTGCTATGGTTACAGATGATAGCCCCATCCTCAATAAAGATGATTATTCTGGAAAGGGCAGTCATTTCCTCCTGTGTGCAGGTACTGCTGTTACAGGTGGAGGTCAGGGAGAGGTCACCAGCTCTACAGGACACATTCCAGAGGTCACCACTGGAAGCGACAGGCTCTGCACTGGCTATACTGGCTCTGCAAATACACAGCACAAATACACACACATTCAGGTGATGAGGTATCTATGAAAAACATCTGTGCAATACATCCACAATGTTTACCCAGGCTGCTTATAGCAAATACTGCAATTTAAATGTTAATTAAAAAATAAATACATTTATTTTTCTGCATCTTTTATTTTTAAATGTGGGTGTACTTAAATCATCAATCGTCAATATTACATTGACCTTCATTCTGAAGTGTATGTGAGTGAATTTTGCATGGTAACTGAAACTCACCATAAATAGAGAGCCTGTATTCAACAACAGTCCTTCCTGTCACTGCATATGTCTGTCCGGTGTAGAGTCCACTGTCATTCTTCATCAGTTTTTTCAGTTCCAGAGAGAAGGTGGTGTTGTCAAACTCTACTCTGCCTTTGTAAGGGGCTGAGACTCTTAGCAGGCAAGATGCATCATAAACTGGATAATATCTGACAACATCAGATGATTGATTAAAGATCCAGACTGCATTACCCAGGCTGTCATTTCTCTTCATGGTCAGGATGACAGAGTTCCCCTCAAGAGCAAACACAGACTCTGGGGCACTGGCCACTGTGGAGACAATAGCTAGGTTTCCATTCAATTTATTCGCATTTCATATTTCGCATCTACAGAAATTCGGCTCAAGAATATGTGTGTCTGAATTTGTTTCCATCAACTGTGTTATGTGAATAAAAAACAAACATTAGGCTAATCAAGCGACATGGCCCGACCAGCTGTGGGATCAAAACATAATGTCGCCAGGAAATTGTCTATGTACAGAGACCTGGTAAATGCAAATGCACAAGTTTCCTGTTTCCATCGACTTTAATATTCGCATCAAGAGTTAATCCACCCCCAGCGAATTAAATTTATGTTCGCATTAGGGGGTTGCCACATTTGCAGGTGTTTCCAACCAATCATAATATATAATATAACTTTAATGCCCATTAATTCACAAGTTGGACGGAAACCCAGCTAGTGGTATGAGGAAAAGTAAGGCATTTTATCTTCTTGAATTAGTTAGGTAGATATAGAGAGGAAACATGCAAGTTTTACACACAGCAGAATGCAATGATACTTACTGTATGCCAACTTTGAACAAGAAGTAAAAAGATACAAAAACGTAACAAAAAAGCAAACATGTTGATACTGTCCCCAGTCTCCCCTCCATTTCTGATCTGATGGCTCCATATTTGGCTTCCTTAGGTTCACACCTTTTACCCTCTCTACCCCACCAAAACTTTAAAATCGTTGGGACTGTGTCATTTCTACTGCTAACCCCAGACTTTTGAACATTCTCCCATTCCAACTTTACTCTGTCCCATTGATGGATTGGAGATAGATGGATTACCACATGGGTAAAGTGGACAAGTACCTAAAGCCCTTAAGTCTGGGTGGGGGCCTTCAACCTGTGTGCTGACAGTGCACTCAATAATTATGTCACATTCTAACCCTGCCAGGAGGCTGTCATGTTAAGCAATTGGCAGCAATAGCTTAAATTCGCTTCCTGAAATCAAATCCTTGATATTTCTTAGCCATAGCTATACAACGTTTATAGAATTTGTAGGGAACGTGGTCACAATGATCCATCCATATACTGTATTTTTAGGTTTAAGTCAAACAACAAGACCTCCCTTATACTTCGGTTTGGTTTCTGTTTTTGCAATGTATTTATTTAGCTAATTTGTTTGCAGGCATGGTGGTGAAGGATTTGCATTACCTATTTGCCTTATTGGTCAACCAACGCAAATCCCATACTCCTCATATTTATCTTTTGTTTTTGTTCATTTCTTGTATGTAGTTATCTGAATTCATTTGTTTAGATTTTATTCCTTCTCTCACTTTTTCACAAGTTTTATGATTTTATTTGTCATTCTTCTGAACTGCTTTGACTTTGGATTTAATAATCTTATTCATTTTGTTTTCCTTTTCTTTTTTTCTTGCCATGTATATATGTTCCATCTATTTGCTTTGACTGTAAGGTGCTTCCTAAAATTTATGGTTGTTATTAATGTGCTATTAAAGAGACTTGCTTTTATCATAAACCACTCTCACTTCCTAACAGTCTAACAATATCTAAAAGGTGCTGTGTGAATATAATTGAATTGAATTGAGCACATTTCGATTGATAATTACACCACTCTCCCTACCTCACAGTCTAACACAATTGATCAATGTTGACTGAAAATTATATTCATGAGATTAGAACATCTAGACAGCAAATCCACAAATTCTAAGCCTTCAATATAATAATGACATTTCCACTTTGATATAATTCCACTTTTCTGCCTCAGAGGACAAAAATGTCCAAGCAATCATAGTAATTTCCATTTCTTTGTCAGACTCATGAACTGATGGTGCCATGGTGAGCATACTGGTGTTAAAATAGTGATGTTCCTCTTTACCTTTGTAAAAGACAGAGGCCAGCAGAAACCCCTGAAGAAGAGAGAAGTCCATCAGACCAGGTTGCACAAGGCTTTGCGAAGTTTCTGCATCTGGCTCAAGATGAAACGGTGAAAAAAGCAACAAACTAAAGTGTAACGGAGTGCGCCCGAGCGGATGGGTTGGTCAAGACCGAAGGATGGACAAATGCAACTTATCGAAAATAGTCGTCTTTATTATTATTTTTTATAAACTACCAGCTGAGGATCAACAAACAAAACAACAAACACTGATTCAAACATAAAACAAACACTGGGTCAATGCCCACGCAAACTAGGCTCTATTCTCACAGACAGCACAGGTACACACGTCCTCTCACTACAGAGGCAATCCCCGAGTGGGCACATATTTAAAAAACTAGGCCCAACCATGGTATATTTAAAATCAATCAACTACTATAAACATGGTTTTACCCTTCTAAACATTTTACCTGCACACATCACATTTTAGCAACAGCATGTAATGATTACATTTTACAGGCAAGACTTTAATAATGATTTAAAGAAAAACTCTCAAAACCCCCTGCCCTAATGAGCTGTTCCACCGCGCTCCGCGAGTGGAACGCTGAAAGCATTGTCTGCGCTGCACTCCGGTTTCTTCCCACACACCCGGAACATGGACACAGGTAAGTAGATGCAAACATTTCTTCCTAAGTAACTCTAGTAAACTCCAACATGCAAACGTTCTGATGTTTCATTCGTGCGCACTTAGAAGAACCCTTTTTACATGGCTGTTGTTTATAGAGTACTTCAATAAATGTTTGCAATTCGAAACATGTTTAGCGTCTTTTTTAAACAAACTCGTGCGTGTAACAATCTTGCTGTTTTATGAACCATGAACCCCCCCAAACCTTCATATATACACTTAAACAACATACAGGCATCCACAACAATCATAACCGACACCATGCAGTCTTTTAATGTCCCTGCAAAAGTTCGTTTAGCCCCGTTTGTTTGGCCATTGTTCTCAAACCAGCGGAAACCCGCTGATTACTGTGGCAGACGCGCTGCGCTCTGTCACATAAAGGAAAAGTAACAAATTAAAGGAAACATGTGACTTGCACAGCAGTCAGGATGTATACCGCTGTCTCGCTAGCACTACACATATCCTGTGTGGGTACACACACACACACCCCACCTCCATGCACTCTTATTGATGTTGACTATATGTTAACCACACAATGTACTAAACTGTGTGCAAGCACTTGTTTACCAAACAACAACAAAACAAAACAAAATGTCTAAGTGGTAAACAGATCCCTCAATTTAACTATGCTATTTTTTCTAAGCCTACTTGATTTTTTCATCTGTAAAGCACTTTGGGTCTTCACTTTGGGTTTTCAAATGTGCTATATAAATAGTGCTTTGACTACAAACAAGTTCATTGAGAAATATCTGTCTATCTAGAGACCCAGTAGTTGGATGTCCGAAGATCAGACACTACAAACTGGGTTTCTGGCCAGTTTTTGGTGGTTGTGCAAGGTGTCTCAAATGTTGTTGAGCAAAGAGTGTCATGGCAAAAAAAAAAAACCAGGAAATGGATAAGCTGAAGCAAAGGATCAGAAACCTGGCCATCTTCATCTCAGTTTCATTCTGCTGCTGAAAACATGACTGAGAAATGCAGAGAAACTCAGAAGACTGGTTGTCCATCATCACAAAATCTACTAATAAGGGTGATTCCCTGAATATCTTCCAAAAGGCTAGATATGTGCATGTTGATAATTTACTATTTCCCATAACTACCATTTTATATCGATAATTTCCTGTCATGCAAATACATAGTACAATGTCATGATTTTGGTGGTTTTGAGAACATTTTGTGTGTGTGTGTGGCAACACTTTTAAGAACTCAGTATTAAGCATTTAAACTAATTTATAAGGGTTGTAATGCATTCATAAAGCCTAAGAATTCTTAACATTATTAATAACTGATTATACATACTCACGATGACTGTACGCATATAATAAATTATAAAATATATAATAAGGAGGTATAGCCTAATGCATCTTACAAGTGAAGTGAAGTACACACTAACCCAGAGTTATTGGCTGTCAGCTACAGCGGCACCCAGGTAGCAGTGAGGGGTTAGGTGCCTTGCTCAAGGGCACTATAACAGTGGTCCATTGGTTGGGGATCGAATCAGCAACCCTTCAGTTCCAAGTCTGAAACCTTAACCAGTAGCATTCTGCATTCTGTAGTTTCTTTGACCTCCTGATGGTAGAGAAACATACCACCTTGCCTTGTGTGTGATGGTGCCTTATTGTTTTCATGTGCTATTAAGTGCAATTAACATCTCACTTTACCTGCAGTATGCACTGAGCATTTATAATGCTTCAGTATTTGTTATGTGCAATGAGAACATGCAAATATTGCACAGCTATCAAGTCTCATGGCACCATATGTGAATATAATGTCATATTATATAAAGTATAATCATGGGTGTAAACACTTATAGATGCTGTCAGTCATTATTAGGCTCAGATTCACAGAAAGTGTTATCAGTGACTTTCTATGAGCCCAGTATTCATAAAGCATTATAAACACATTCAAAAAGGGTTATAATGTATTTATAACTGTGTCATTAGTGTACATAACTTTATATATTCTAATGACTGTACTTATAGGACATTGTAATGTTTTAAGCCTTTACAACTTAAAGTGTCACAAAGCATTATAAAGCCTCTGTTGGTTAATTGCCCTTTTATATGCCTGATTGCTCATGCCAAATAATGAAGAGTTGCAAGTGCTCAGCTCAAACTCGAAGTAAAGTGAAGTGAACACATAATTACTCATGAAAATCAAGAAGGGTCCATTATACAGAATAAGTAAATTGGTACATTTCCCTAGCTTGGTAATAAAACCAGACTCTCGTTGTACAGATACAGATAGTACAGACAGTAGTGCGTATCAATTGCTAGCTGGAGGTGTTTAAGTTTAAAAAGACTGGATCAGCCCTTGACTGATAGCATTCTAGCTCTGCATATTCACAACGCCTCCCTCTGTTCATTGATTGGACAGGATAAATGCCTCCTGAGACAACAAGCTAAATGGGATCAAATCCAGACTAGCACTGTAGGGAGATCAAGCGGAAGTGCATAGGATAGCATAGGAAGGCATAGCCAGGCGAATATTTACCTAGTATCACAAGGCTAAAGAAGTTTATAATGCTTTGTGACACCTCAAGTTGTAAAGACTCATATGATAACATTATGATGTTTTATAAGTACAGTCATGAGAATGTACAAACAATTATGAATACTAATGTCATTAGTCATAGGACTTTATGAACGCTTTATAACCCTCTATGAATGCATTGATAATGCGCTATGAAAACTAGGTTCATAGAAAGTGTTACTGTTATCTTGTGTTTTTTCGATCAGAATTAATGGTTCTACCTTTGGTACAAATTAAGCGTCTGGGTTTGGCATGTCATGACACAGATGAACACAGACATAGCTGTTTGTATAAATGAAACAATACAGCGGACAGAACATAAGCCAAAATGTATTTTACTGTTTATTATTTACAAAAGTAAAATGTTATGAATAAAGTACATTCTGTGTATATGTGACATTGTAGAGGTACAGTAGGTACAAATATCATATCACACGTTCTTATTTTAATAAAAAATATACATTAATATAGAAACACAAATTTATGTGTATGCATAGTGATAACATTGGTCATGGCATGATCATTATTTTCTATACGTATATACTGTAAATGTATATATGTAAATATCCTATGTATGCTCTATATTGCTGTGTAATTAAATGCTTGCTACAGGTTATTTGAATCTGCAGAATTAAGAATGTAAAATGATTATCTTTATACTGTAATTATTTGTGCAGAAAGCAGAAAGGATAAGCTAAGTTGCTGCATCTGTGCTTGTAGATCCTGCAAGAGTGGTAGAAAATGAATAAATAAAAGAAACCTCAGGCATCAGTAAAGACTCATTTGGATGCAAGGGCTACAGATTCTTTCATTCATATCTACAGTGCATCTGTGTGAGATCTTGAAAAACAGCAATGTAAATTGCAGACACATTACTAAGTAAGAGTCTGCGCCCCTACAACCTCGTAGATACATTCTGGTTGTGGGGTCTCTGTCACATCTGTGTTGAGGCTGGTGTGGGGCTGGAGCTTCCAGTAAATTGTGGGAGGATGTTCAACTGACTTCAGTAACTGTGTGTTCTAAAGGGGGGCAAGCCAGCAAAATGGGCTATTAAAACCCATGACTACAGTATCAATATTAGACAACACTCACAATGTCAAGTACACCCCAAACTGCACTGAGGCAAAGCACAGTTTCACGCCAAAATGTTGAAGATTCTGAATATAGCAAATTCCTAAACATCTGCTATCATAATACAAAAAAACAATATGACTGTGTGCCATTAATCTAATCTGCAGTACATGTAATAAAGCAGGGGACTGAGATTAAAAGGAACTCTGTCTCTGCACATCTGATAATGGCCACACAGTCAAAAGAGAGAGTGCAAATGAACCTAGAGGAACAGTAACATGTGGTTTCTTAAACTGACATGTTCTCAGTCAAACAGGACAAAGCAGCAGAGAAGGCAGAATACAACTTCACAAATCATCTGGCTTAGCAGCCAAGACCCGTCTGACATGGGGTTAAATTTACAGACTGGGTTTACATTTACATTTTGTGTTTACACTGAGGAAAGGAGCTAATCTCTAATTTCATTCTCAATACCAATGATGTAACGTCATGTACGGTAATACAGCTTAGTGTGAAAAATTTAATGTGAGGGAGGTGTGGACGAATACAGCCTGGGCTCACCTTCACACAAACAACCTCAGACTGATTCTTGTCCAGGATCTCAGTACCAGTCAAAACATGAAACATGAAAGATATCCAGTAGAGCATAGAGCAAATTATTCAGTTGCAGTAAAACACATGCATTCAACAATTAGAAACACAAAGGGAAACAAAAATCAAAGGGGCTAACACAACATCATGTGTGTTTGACTGTTTGAAAATACAAAATGACAAAGAGAGACCTACCTCCACTGACTGGTAAATGTTTGAAGATAAACTGCCTACTGCAAAATGGTGTACAGTGTTGGTTAATGTGCATCACAAAAGCAGTATCACAAATAGGCCTACAAAATTAGTGAACTATAACCCAAGCCGCAGGGTTCTCAAGATAAACCGTAGTTGATACAGGGTAGAAACTGTGTGTGGTTTAAAAAAATAGCAGTGCGTGCGATCATCTAGCAATCAGCTTTAACAGAACTGCTGTACATGTGGCTACATACACAGGCTGTTCACATTCAGCCTGAGAATCCTGTTGTTGTCTGTGTACTGGTGATAAGGGCAAAAAAGGACAACTTTATTAATTAATACTAACAGCTACCAAACTTCTAAAATTTCCAGAAGAAATGCATTTTCTATTGACAAGAGCCACAAAAGCAACGAGCGACAAAATTCTGGCGACTAGAGTGACTAAAAGAAGTTAAAAACTGCTCAACTTTATGCAAATTAGTTATGATGCGTTTTGGCTGGAAATGAAATGTCAGTGGGCCTATCATGAGCGGTTAGAGCGACAACAGCGAACACAGATATTTTAGCAGCTGTGGTTTATGAGTGATAAAAGCAATGCTACAGCTCTCTTGGTGTGAACACACAGTTTTGGTAGCTGTCATACAGACACACCAATATGCTAGACTCTTTAACTGTAAAGAAACCATATAAATATGTTTTGTTGTAGTTGATTGCCTGTACAAATACTAAATATTTGGACAGCCATTATAATAATATATATTGATCCCCTTCTGTGGCACAAAAAACGATTTTTTATTCTTACCAGTCATACACAACACCACTACAGGAATCTAGATTGTAACATGCCCGCTGATGTAAAATTGTGTTTGGGTGAAAAATTTAGAAAACACTGAAACATTTCAAGAGACATGCTGAGTCTAAGTGCTAAGTGTTCAAGTACAAGTACAACTATACTGTATGCATATCACCAGTAACACTAACACGCTGAGTATAAGTGTTAATTATGTAAACTATACTCTATGTATACAGTGGCACTTAAATATGGAACTGAATTCCATCCTCATTCACCCTGCCCTACTGTACCTTGTTTCTTCAGCTGTGCTCGAAAATACACAACTCCACAGATGAGTAGTCCTCCTAGTCCTCCCGCTACAGTCATAAATATCCATTCAAAGCGCTGCTTGGTAGCACTGGGAAATTCTAGCTCAGCAAAGACACAACATAAAAAGCTATTATCATCATGCACACTGACACTGAATTAAATACCAAATTTTTTGAGAAATACAAATGTACAGGTGTGTGTGTGTGTCTGTGTCTGTGTGTATGTGAGTGAAAGAGTGAGAGAGTCACAGTCATTAATCCTTGAAATATCACTGTGAAACACGCTTTTGCTTACCAGAAACACTAAATTGATTACGTTTCCACAGTGTTACTGTGGCATGTCTCCAGCTGAGTGGGTTGCTATGGTTACAGATGATAGCCCCATCCTCAATAAAGATGATTATTCTGGAAAGGGCAGTCATTTCCTCCTGTGTGCAGGTACTGCTGTTACAGGTGGAGGTCAGGGAGAGGTCACCAACTCTACAGGACACATTCCATAGGTCACCACTGGAAGCGACAGGCTCCACAGTCAAGACTGGAGCAGATACTGGCTCTGCAAATACACAGCACAAATACACACACACATTCAGGTGATTCAAATTCAGGTGATTCAATGTAATATTAAAACTAAATACATTTCATTTTATTTTAAAATGTGGAAGGCTGGGATGGAGTATTAATGCAGTACTCATATTTAGTCAGAGGTATGAGGCTTTACATCTTTACATCTATTTTGTAAAGTGTTAAAGTGAAGTCTTCAACAGTAAATGATACTATTTAACTCATCTCAACTATTCAAATCATCTCATCTGTATGTAGCATTCACTTTGTGTGAATTTTGCATGGGAACTGAAACTCACCATAAATAGAGAGCATGTATTCAACAATTGTCTTTTTCGTCTGTGCATGTATCTCTCCGGTGTAGAGTCCACTGTCATTCTTCATCAGTTTTTTCAGTTCCAGAGAGAAGGTGGTGTTATCAAACTCTACTCTGCCTTTGTAAGGGGCTGAGACTCTTAGCTGGCGAGATACATTATGACGTGGATAATATATGACAACACCACATGATTGATTAAAGGCCCAGCGTGCATCATCTAGATGCAGGCTGTCATTTCTCTTCATGGTCAGGATGACAGAGTTCCCCTCCAGAGCAAACACAGACTCTGGGGCACTGGCCACTGTGGAGACAGGAGGGTAACAGAGTGCTTAAAATTTCATTGCACGAGAGGGAAAAATGTCAGCAGTGTGAAATATATTAGATATAAAAGTTTCACTGAAACTGCACATGATGTTATTTAACTATTTACATTTTCTCATATCTAACCATGTCTAGACAGATGTTACATTTTCTCCAATCTAACCATGTCTAGACAGATGTCACAGCAGATACAGTACCTCTGTGAAGAACTGCAACAAGAAGCAATATACATTTTGTATCCATCTCTGTCATCTATCAGCCTCTTCTACCGTCATGACAAGGACAGACTGATGAAGCAGTGACAGAAAGCAGGTCAAAGGAAATGTATGTCAGTGAGAAGCTGACCACAAGAACAGTGAAATGAAACTTACCACACGCATGCTCTGTACAAGTGATGCAATGGTTATCGTGTTTAAAAACTGTGGTGTGGTACTTGGACCAACAACAGACAAAAATGAGAGGAATTCATTCTTAATTCTCCTGCTAACAGCTACTAAAGCTGTAAAATCGTGGAAAGTAATGCATTTCCTACTGACAAGAGTGACAAAAAATTTGGCAACTAGAATTACTTCTTAAATATTATTAAAATAGTTTTAATTCTCCCGCTAACCAAAAATCTGTGGTCTCATGCACTCTTCCATTGTATTTAAGACAGGGCCCACACATTTCAATACAGTATAGCATTTATTTGTGCACTCCAGCTCCTTGGCTTACAGACAGCAAACAACACAATAAGACACATTTAAACACACAAAAATATGTACAAAATCCAACAAATATAAGCCTGATCAGACACGTGTTTGTAAAATCTGTCTCAACATGTCTGGGTGCAGGACAAAAGAAACTGAAACAATAAAAAAAGTCAAAGTCCACACCCAATTTTTTTTTACATAAACATCATCATGTCTAATGAAGGGTGAATACCTGAAATGTCACGTTTCAGTAAAAAAAAACTTGGGAGCATACTAGTGTCGCAGAATTCGACTTTTTTCATTAAGGATAAAATTAAGCCTAAAATATTCCAATTTAAGGTGTCCTAAAGGTTGCAGTGTAGGTTAAATGTGAAAATGTAAATTAAGGAATACATAAATACAGATAAAATGAAAATTTATATAAAAATGTACCCTGTATCTACATAGATTCAAACCATACTATGAGTATGGTGGATGAGTGTGGTAGATGATAATCTAATCATTATGACCGCCGCTAGCGGTCATATTGGTGTTGCCGCGCGTTTTTTCCCTTTTTTTTTTTTTTTTTTCACCGATTTTCCGTCAACGATTCCCGGGACACTGAAACTCAGGGGGAGATGAATGTTTGTAGGCATGTAGCCCTAGAAGTTTGTGAGCGAATATGAGCTTTTGGCCCCCAAGGGCCCCGCCCCCACTGTGCCAGTGTCCGTCAAAGAGGGGGAGACCGGCAAAAGTTTTCGCTGAATAACTCGATGAACCTTTCACCCAACAACACAAAATTTTTGTAATATGTCGGTGTTACAGAGACGTATCGACCCAGCCCATAAACACTCACTTGAAGCATAGCGCCACCTACTGATATGGGTAAATGCAAAAATTGGGATTTTGAGTTGGCAATATCTTGGACCGAGAAGCTGGGAACTGCGCAAAATATGTCATGCACGATCACCCTAAAGACTTCTAAAACCACAGCACAAGCCATGAAATTTGGACCATAGGGGGCGCTGTAATTGCAGAAAATGTCATTTTGCCTATTATCTAGAGATTGCTAATGTTTACAGCAATTTTTTTTTATTGTGAAAACTACTGACCCTGAAGGATTTATCTTGAGATAAATTGTTTCGAAGTTACACGTCAATGAACATTGAACACGTAGCTTAAAATTTTTTAAAAGTACATATCTTGGCTTTTAATTGCTCAAATTTGGTCAAACTTGGCATGCCATCTCTAAACTGCTTTTTTGTCATGTGTACTAAATTTTGTGACATTTCGTCATAGGGGGCGCTGTTTATCGCCGAAGCTAGGTGTCAAAAAACAGTTTTTGTTAAATAACTCGTTAACATTTTTGCCCAAGATAACGATTTTGTGTTAGTATGTTGGTGTTACAGAGACGTATCGACCCAGCCCATAAACGCTCACGTGAAGCAAAGCGCCACCTAGTGATTAGGGTAAATGCAAAAATTGGGATTTTGAGTTGCCAATATCTTGGACCGAGAAGGTGGGAACTGCACGAAATATGTCATGCACGATCACCACAAAGACGTCTGAAACCACAGCACATGCCATAAAATTTGGTCCATAGGGGGCGCTGTAATTGTAGAAAATGTCATTTTGCCTATTATCTAGAGAATGCTAATGTTTACAACATTTTTTTTTTTATCGTGAAATCTATTGAAACTCACGCATGGAAAACACTGGTCGACGCCCACTTCCAACGAAAACAATTTACATGAAATTTGAACATTGCGAAAACGAATCTGAACAAACTCGTCATAGGCCGTTAATGTGAATCTCACCAAATTTGGTATACGTCATCTACAGACAATGCTGACAAAAAGATATCAAAGGATTTATCTTGAGATAAATTGTTTCGAAGTTACACGTCAATGAACATTGAACACGTAGCTTAAAATTCTTTAAAAGTACATATCTTGGCTTTTAATTGCTCAAATTTGGTCAAACTTGGCATGCCATCTCTAAACAGCTTTTTTGTCATGTGTACTACATTTTGTGACATTTCGTCATAGGGGGCGCTGTTTATCGCCGAAGCTAGGTGTCAAAAAACAGTTTTTGTTAAATAACTCGTTAACATTTTTGCCCAAGATAACGATTTTGTGTTAGTATGTTGGTCTTACAGAGACGTATCAACCCAGCCCATAAACGCTCACGTGAAGCATAGCGCCACCTAGTGATAAGGGTAAATGCAAAAATTGGGATTTTGAGTTGCCAATATCTTGGACCAAGAAGGTGGGAACTGCACGAAATATGTCATGTACGATCACCACAAAGACCTCTGAAACCACAGCACATGCCATAAAATTTGGTCCATAGGGGGCGCTGTAATTGTAGAAAATATCATTTTGCCTATTATCTAGAGAATGCTAATGTTTACAACATTTTTTTTTTTATCGTGAAATCTATTGAACCTCACGCATGGAAAACACTGGTCGACGCCCACTTCCAATGAAAACAATTTACATGAAATTTGAACATTGCGAAAATGAATCTGAACAAACCCGTCATAGGCCGTTAATGAGAATCTCACCAAATTTGGTATACGTCATCTGCAGACAATGCTGACAAAGAGTTATCAAAGGATTTATCTTGAGATAAATTGTTTCGAAGTTACACGTCAATGAACATTGAACACGTAGCTTAAAATTTTTCAAAAGTACATATCTTGGCTTTTAATTGCTCAAATTTGGTCAAAGTTGGCAGGCCATCTCTAAAGAGCTTTCTTGTCATGTGTACTAAATTTTGTGACATTTCGTCATAGGGGGCGCTGTTTATCGCCGAAGCTAGGTGTCAAAAAACAGTTTTTGTTAAATAACAACATTTTTGCCCAAGACAACGAGTTTCTGTTAGTATGTCAGTGTTACAGAGGTGTATCAACCCAGCCCATAAACACTCACATGAAGCATAGTGCCACTTAGTGATAAGGGTAAATGCAAAAATTGGGATTTTGAGTTGCCAATATCTTGGACCGAAAAGGTGGGAACTGCACAAAATACGTCACGCACAATCAGCACAAAGACCTCTAAAACCACTGCACGTGCTATAAAATTTGGTCCATAGGGGGTGCTGTAATTGTACAAAATGTTATTTTGCCTATTATCTAGAGAATGCTAGTTTCCAATCTAATTCCCACCTCACAACACTGTTCTACCACACACTTGTCATGCCAACAGTTCTCACATTTCAATACATTGCGGCGGTCATACCATGTATCGCTATGCGGTACATCTAGTTTTATTTTGAACCCACCGGTGTGAATCTGGCTTGCTTTGGATAAAAGCATCTATTCAATACTGGTCACTTTACTTTTATAATACCCGAGCAATGCCACGTGTCTCTTGAACTCTTCACATGTTGCACACATCTGAGCGTATACACTTATATCATCAACTCGCTTAGGCTCTGTGGTCTTCATGGTTGTGCTGGGGCTACACCTCACATATAGGGATTTTAACTGAATTGCTGAAAGAGACAAACACAGACTTACAAACTGAAACCATATTATTTCAAAAAAACTAGGCCTGTTCCCTTTTTGGGCAGATATATTCCCACACTGGATCAATCATCAAAGGGGACATACATGTAGAATTGATGAATGGCGGACCGGAGTTTTTTCTCTCCCATTAAAATAGCATATATTCAACTTTGATTTATCAAAAACTAAAAATACATAAACTAAAATGTAATTCACAAGCCCCATGACAACTTTATATTTAGACTGGGGATTGAAATTGTCCATTTGGGCTAAATGACCTCTTTGGTACTTACAATTGAACAACAGTTGATTTGAGACACAATATCACAGACAGATTTTGTTCCAATTTGCCCACTTTAGTAGTGGCTATTTCTAAGTTCAGGATTTACATATGAATGAAGACACAATTATGTTTCATGTCAATTATGTTTCATGTTCATGACAGCTCTGTGGCCATGCACAACCTCTCCTAATTCAACAAAGCCGAGGTCAAAATGGTTTTCTATTCTATGTCCCTTTTAATGTATGGAAGGTTACTGCAAGTCAATTCCTTTTATCCCTGTCAGTGTATCAACAAAAGGTGTATGCTTAGCACATCTCCAAATTCATTAATTTACCAATCAATACCAATCTGCCATTTTGTGTTTAAACTTCAATTACAGAACCAATAATCTCACCTGTGAGAGATCTAAAACGACAGAGGAGTGATCTCTAATTGGAGCAGGGCCTCGCTTTTTCAGTGTTGATCCTGGGGTCTGAGAATAAAAAGGGATATATGGAAGAGGAATAATGCCCTGTTCCGACAATTTCACAAAGCGTCTGTGCTCTTTCTCTAATGAACTGTTTTGAAACAAATATTCTTGATCATGAGTGAGTGGTCTTTCTTTACAAGAGGGTATGTACGCCTGTGTATAGACGGATTCTGCCTATTCTCTGCTGATCCTGGTCTTAGTTTCTGGGCACAGAAAAGGGAAATCATCAGTGAACATCACTAACCACTTGGTGAGTTTCACATCTTTACAAATGAAAGTGTAATGTGTTTTAGGGAAGATGGCAGCGTGGGGTGGGGTGGGTGCGGATGCTATCGCAACAACCAAAAATTTTCAGAGTAGAGGCATTCGTCAAACTTTCAATCTTAACCATTGTATTTCTTCATAAACTATCAGAAAACAAGGCTTTGAGTGTAAAAACCCAAACCCAACCTAAAGTTTAACATAAATTGAACTTACAGTAATTGGCCTTGGACAGTAGACTATTTCTCAGGAGTTTGAATGAATAAGTATGAGACAGAGACCAGATCTTACTGAATTCTGGCATGCTTTTCCTACAACCCCCTTTAGAGAAAAATACACAACTGAGCACATTGTTGAAGAATGGGATATATGGTCTGATCACATGGCTTTTCAAACATTTTCAATAACACATTTTCAATACAATGCTGCCATCTAGTGCCTCCACTGAGCTACACTTCACTATCGTAAGCACAGCAACCCATGACATGGTACTGATGTGACTATGATTGTCACGGTGGAAATGGGTTCATTTGGAAATTAGTTGGGGAAAACACTGTGTACTTACCCCCGATAACTTCTTTGGGGTGCTGGCAACTGCAAATGAAAAGGACATTATACATGAATGAAAACAAGTGGTAGGAGAGTAGGCTGCTTAGAATACACAGTTATGATTAGACAGATAGATAGTTTATTTAGCCCGAAGGAAATTATTAGAGAGCAGACACAGTACAAGCTTCATAGGAACATTTGTTGTAAGTTATTTGAGCCATATAACACCAGTGGGAGTGAGGTTGTTTATGGATATACCACACAGAGAGGAGTGAGGTTGTTCATGGATATACCACACAGAGAGGATGTCCATGAACAACCTCAAGAACACCAGTGTTACATTCCTTATATACAACAGTTCCATTGCCAACAAACAAAATTTTAAGAAACAGTACTGTTTAGTTTTCATAGAACATACAAAATAATTCTAAGCGTTTCGCGTCTCCTGTTCCCAAGCGATGCAACAGTTAATCAATGGCTTGGAAGTTCTCTCAATGAAAAATGTGGAGATGTGAAGTCACCCATGGTATATAGTGGGATAAAGCACTCCAAGTGACACATAGAATGTGTCCCGTCCAATCAGAAATTGCTAAATAGTTCGACTGGACCTTAGCTGTTGTATAACAAATTACATTTGAATGGTGATATAGCCCAAGTTGTACTGTACCTGGACTCTTTATTCGCTTGTGAAAGACACAAAGTAGCGCTCCAATAAGTATCAATGATATGAATAATCCACCAGCAACAGGAAACAATATATTCTGTTCTCCCAAAAGCTGCTCTGTAAAAATAAAATAAAATTTTATTCCATTGCTGTCATGATGACTAAAATGAAGTCAAAATCTGACTGTCATACTGAGTCTAAAGAACAGCAGCTCAAACTATTATCCCTCAATGTTATTTTTGAAGACTTATGAGTGCAGTTTGAATTCATATTTGAGAGATTACTTTCAGAGGGTTACTTGAAACATTGTCTTGTCAATTAAAAATTAGGCTTTTTCTCGGTAACTACACATCACATCATTGGAAAGATAACACTAATATTCTTACCTTGCAAAAAAACTGTTCCAATTTCCACTGTGGCATGACTCCAACTGACTGAATTACTATGACTGCAGGTAATGACACCATCTTTAACAGAGACGGCAAGGCTTGAGGACATAGTCTGTTCCTCTTGTGTGCAGGTGTTGCTGTTACAGGTGGTGGTCAGAGAGAGGTCGCCTGCTCTACAAGACACATACCAGAGGTCCCCACTGGATGGGACAGGCTCCACGGTCAGGACAGGAGCAGATACTGGCTCTATACACACACACGCAAAAATGTGTGTAATTGTTAATAGGTTGCATTAATCATGATGGCAATTATGAGCGTTGACTGATTTAGTATTTCTATGCGTGGGAATATAACAACTGAGTTTTTTCACAGAAAATGATTTGCCTGCTGCACCACTTCTGAGATTCAGGACTCCTGTGCATATGTGTTCCTGTGTATATTTCAGACAGAATCATAGTGCTGTGTCTACATTTGTATGACAGTGATTGACTTTGTATTAGCTCTACATTACATCCTCATCTCGTTTCTTTGTTCATCTTAATGATCACTGACATGCACATCAGTAAACTATTTAGCATAACTTACCGACAATACAGAGCCTGTATTCCACAACATTCTTTCCCCCCTCTGAATTTATCTCTCCTCTGTAGAGTCCGCTGTCAGTCTTCTGCAGGCTCTTCAACTCCAAAGAGAAGGTGATGCTATTAAACTCTACTCTGTCCTTATAAGGGGTTGGGACCCATAGCTGATGAGATTGGGGATGGTGTGGATAGTATCGCACAACATCTTTTGTTTGATTAACTACCCAGACAGCATCATCTGGGTCCAGGTTGCCATGTTTCTGCATCGTGAAGATGACAGAGTTTCCTTCTAGAGCAAACATAGACTCTGGGGCACTGGCCACTGTGGAGGCAGAATGGTAACAGTGTCTCACTGTGAGGGTAAAACTTTAGCAGAATGAAAAAGCTTGAAAGGAAGGAATGTAGTGTAATTTCATTGGCTGTCCATTTGACATACTCCTTGGATAAATTACTGGAGCAATTAAAATCATTCAATCACTGATTTAATATTTCATTCAGATCTATTGATACCTAGTAGCCAAGCATCTAATTACAGTATTTTGCCAACTTTCTCTATCCCATGGACTATGCATAGTTCTGTAATGTATTTCAATGGTATTGAAACACATTCATTTTCAATGGAGAGCAACTTGTGAGACCACCGTGCCAAATTCTTCTATGTTGACATTCAAAATCACATTCTGCATAGACCCTTAAAAAAATGAGATATCAAAAATGAGCCGTCAATGAGATATCAGAAATCCCTGCAGGTGTCAGTAATAAGTGCATAAATAACATTTATATTATAATCATTTACTGTATTAACCTGATTAATTCAATTTTTCCCAGACATGAAAATATGTAAATCTTGTACCAATCAGTAACCTTATGAAATAATCAATTATTATTTTTTAAAATTTTCATGGAAAAGCAGGTGCAAGTGTTTTATGGTCGGTCACAATTGTGACTGCTGGAATAATTCAATAGCAGATTTTGTCATAGGGTAACTAACACATTTCTCTGTATTTGAACATATGGGCACAACGGGGTGGTGGTTAGCTGTGATGTGTGGGGAGAGTGCAATATGAGATAGTGCAAGAAAATGTAGTATGTAAGGTCCATTGGGGGTATGGTGGTGGAGGTGAGGCAGTGGCAGTGCTGTAAAGAGTGAAAATAGGCCACTGCACCATTTCAACATTTTAGTCCTGCTAGGGTCGGGGGAGGTATGTTTATGATTGTGGTGTATGTGTTGAACTGAGCTGGGACAAAGTCCTCATTATATTTCTGACTGAGATATATCCATGTTTTGATGACTGCACAGAGAAAACTGTCAATTCTGTAAAATGTATTATTGCATTAATTGGAAAAATCTGATCGACTATTGCATTATCCCTTCCAAAGGTCACAACAGTAACCACCAACATGCTAACTCATTAGCATCAAGTCACCACCACTGAACAAGGCTGACATACTGCAGTGGTAGGCTATACATTAATACTAAACACCTTAAACAGTATGTGTAGCCTACAAAAAATCTTGGTGGCATGTTTATATTAACATACTTTTCTATGCTTTTGTTCGAGAGCTTTGATTCAACAATCTGATCCTCTCAGAGCCACTAAAATGTCAACAGCTCTGGTCATGTGACTCCATGTAGGCAGGGACAGTTGAGGTAGGCTACTCATGATGGATTCAGTGACATTTTCAAAGCCATAGAAGTGTCAGTTTGTTTTGATTTTTTTTTTTTTTTTTACGGTCACAACAGATTAAACGGAGTTTAAGAGGTGCTGAAGGTTGAATTTTACTTTTCAATAATAACTTCTCTCATATTTGTGTAGCTTATATTAAACAGTGTTCAAGCACAGTACCAACCTGCGTGAATAACAGCAAGGAGAAACAAAATCCATTTTCCATCCATTCCGTAGGATACGCTGCTTGTAGAAGTTTTGCAGTCTAGGTTCGTCTGTACAGAATTGGAGACACTAATCTATTATGGGTCGTTATTGTTAATATCAGGCCAAATGCATCTAAAGCATCTACAAAAAATGACGCACGACTTCAAGTTTCAAACATTTTTCTGAGATTATAAAGAGTAGTAGCTACCGTAAGACCACCAGAGGGAGAGGTAGCCAATTCCCCGTGTAAGAAAATTAAACGTAGGCAAACGACAGGCTACGCTAAGCTACACACAATTGTCAGTAGCGTAGGGTGTCATTATATTCACAATCTAACGTTACTACTAGGCCTATCAAATACTTACTGTGCCGCCATACCCTAATACCAGTGACAATTAAAGTAGACCTAGACTAGATCATATTTCTCTGTAGCCTAAAAATACCAAAAGATTAATTTATCAACCAAAATGGTCTCTTCACGGATTCGTGGCATATCACGGTTAAATTAAACAAGAAAATGAGGGGATAAAGGCTTAATAGAATAGAGCTACTTACCCCGGCTCCTGCACAGATTTCACATCAGAGAAAACCTTTGATGTTTTGAATTCAGGTGCTTGGTTTGAATGTGCCAATAATATTTACTTTCACTTTTACAACCAATCCATGTAAGGCCTTCTGTCACGTGATATGAATGCTGCGCCTATGAATGCTGCGCCTTCACTTTAATACAGACCTGCTCTACAGCAATAGGCCCACTAGGTTATACAAGTAGGCTATAGGTTAAATCTTGTAATAGCAGATAGGTTATTAGTGCACCCCCACACTGGCCAAGCTGAATGTGAATATGAATGTTAACATTACACATTTTGGGATTCACTAGGCTACCTGTTTCAGCCCCATGAATAACTGTTCATTGAAAATCAAAGTGTTTCAAAACCATTTAATTCCATTGGAATATACACAGAACTATGCATAGCCTATGATACGGTGAAAGTTCGGAAAATGCATGTTAAATCACATCAGGAGGGCATGGACATTTAGAAAATATATAGGTTTTTTTTGCTATAGCAAATTTATTGCAAATATGTTATTTTGAGATGTCTGGGCAACAGAAACAACTACTTGTACTTTAATTTAATAGGTCTAACATACCCCAAACTTCATTGCCTTTTTCACAGAATGTGAGGAATGATTAATTTTGTTTACAGCTTCCAAGATAGAATGTGTGGCTCATCTTACCCTTATGCTCATTTTACTAGAATATATAACTAGATAACTAGAATATTACATAAGACCAAAGAAAAAAATATATTTAAAAAAATGTAATGTGGAGGCAATCCGCTTGTGGCAGGTGTTATTGAAGCCCAGGTTGCCTTGATAGCACTTTTCAGCTTATCAGAATTGTTGGGTCTTGTGTGTCTCTTCTTGCTCTTGACAATAGCCTACTCCATAGATTCCGTGCAGGGTTTGGGTCGGACGAGTTTGCTGGCCAATCAAGCACAGTAACTGGCCCTCTCCACCTTCAAGAAACTCGTGAAGACTAAGCTCTTCCAAGAATATCTCCTGGCGTAAACTTTGAGAATGCACTTAATAATTTAATTTCTCTACATTGTGTTACACTATTGCACTTTCAACTTAAAACAGTGCAGATTCTATGTTAGCAATACGCACTCCTTGTTAGTTCATTGTGTTGTAGCTTGAATGTTATCCTCTTTTGTAAGTCGCTTTGGATAAAAGCGTCTGCTAAATGCCTAAATGTAAATGTAAATGTAAATGTCATTTAACCTGCCATTGGTACCATTTGCAGTGAAGGCAGGTACCAATTTCTGCTGGATAAATGAACTCAGCATTTCCATGGAGCTGGTCAACAGAAGCAAGTATGAAGTTCTGTGGCAGAGAGAACAACATGCTGTCAGTCATGGTCAACAACAGTACGGTGACCAGACGTTCCCAATTTCCGGGGACAGTCCCCGATTTTGAAGACCAGTCCCTGGCCCTTTGGGGTGTCCCAAAAAATGTCCCCGAACACACCAAAACAACTTTTTTGGTAATACAAAAGCTCACTTAATAGTAGTAGTAGATAGCTTTATTGAAGGGAGTTCAAAATCCTTTGAAGAACTAGCATGGGGTACCCAACTTTTTAGTGTTCTCTTTGGTATCCGTTATCCCCCTCAGTAGGTGTTTGTCTTCTCCAGGTGTTTTGTTGGCAGTAGGTCCTGATCTGATACTTGGTCACGTAATATACCCATACCCATGCTACTTAACCTCCCATCCTGTTTGAAAATGGCCAGTATTGGTGATGTTTTCACAAGCAGTGGTGTGTCGAGGAGCAACCC
>PYXC01000631.1:2107500-2126552 GCA_015244755.2 Tenualosa ilisha | reverse complement strand
TGGTTCCTACAGGGGCTTCAGGCTTGTAATTGCAGGGTTCCTGTTCGATCCCCGACCAGTGGACCGTGGCTGAAGTGCCCTTGAGTGAGGCACCTAACCCCTCACGGGTCCCTGGGTGCCACTACAGCAGGCAGCCAACTACTCTGGGTGGTGTATTGTGTACTTCACTTTGCTGTGTGTGTTTCACTAATTCATTATTGGGTGAAATGCAGAGATCAAATTTCCCTCACAAGATCAAAAGAGTATAGATTGTTATTATATTACTTTCACACCTGTTTCATTCATCACTACTAAGGCAGTAACACTGTATACCAAGATTTTTTCTGAGCCTAAACAAAAATCTGACCTAGTTCAAGTTCTTTAGTTATGCATGCGCTCAGTTCACAGTTCATAAAAAAACAAACTTGATCAGTGAACTAGTTGTTTGTAACTAGTTCATGCACAACACTGATGCTAGGCTTACTACATTTGGAGAAGAAACAAGTGTTTTGGGAAATGAAACGTGTCCCAAGAAAAGTGTACCAAGCTCAGGCCAATGCCTATACATACTGAAAGGCCAACATACAGAGGTTCCTTTCACCAGTCTATTGGTTGCATTAGTAGACTGCTCACTTTGTTCTCTGCTGGGCAGATAATGGGGCACCATGTAATTTCTCCTCATAGAGAACTTCACAAAGCCGCGGCTGAGTGATGCTTATTCTTACGTAAGTCACCTTTCCCCTGAACACTCCAGCTCTCTTTTCTATAGAGCAGCTTTGGCAGCTCTTGACCATGAAAGCAACCCCCCCCCCCTCAACCCTCGTCTTGTCCTGCTTCGCTACACTCATTAATTGGACTCACAGCCATATGCACTCTATGGAGTCATATGACAGTGTAATCTGGCCATGCTTTTCTCATTCAGACATGCAGTAATTGGTTTGGCTTCACTGTAACCGTGTGTGTGTGATGATTCTTTCTGTTTTGTCTGGAAACCTCATTTACCAATAACCCTTCAATGGATGTTTTGGTAAATGTCACTGCTGATTGGCTGCCCAGGGCTGGTGATGAACTTGTAATTGGTTTGCTGGGAACTACTTAGTTTCTGATTGGCCCTAGCGGATCTGTGGGGGTTTCACCAATCGATTGGTTAAGCTGTGGAGAGCTTAATGTTGCTGTGCTGTGCAGGCATTGGGATTACAGAACCGACCCAGTACCACCCCCTTCTTCTTCCCCTAAAACTCTCACTCTCTCTTTCTCTTTTGCTCGCTTGTTCTCTTTCTCTCTGCCTCATTCACACGATCACACATACACAGTCTGATGGAGCTTCTTTCTCAAGTGAATCCATCTGGACATCTTGCCGTCTCCGGAGTTGAGCGCAGCGGACGAGAGCCGACACTAACCACAGCTGACTCTCAGACTCTCAGACCTTCCAGCGGCCCGGCCATCCATACCTCAAAACCTCTGCAGGACTGTACTTACGTACTCATGTTAGAATTCAGTGTAGAAGATGTGTAAGTTTTTGTGTTAGCTCGCTTGTGTTTTTGTTTGTGTTTGTGTGAGAGAGCGATTGTGAGTGTGTGTGAGTGAGTGAGTGAGTGAGTGTGTGTGTGCATCTTTGTGTTGCTGGGATACAGCTTCCTCATGCTATCTCCAATGGAGGTCATCCTGAATCTGGTAACCCCTGAATCTTCGCCATCCAACTCTCCTACAAACACTGTGAGTGCATCATCCGTATTGAGTGTATGTGTGTGTGTGTGAGAGAGAGAGAGAGAGAAAGAATCTAGATAGTCAAAAAACTAAATTACTTTTAATTTCCATTTTGAGGTGACTGTCCCCTGTAAGTGTGTGTGTGTGTATGTCAGAGGTGGACAAACTTTTCTGTTTGTGAGCCACATACTGCCAAGGGCCAATGCAAAATAAATTTTCAACCAGTTTCAAGTGAAAGACAGACTGCGTTTTAGATCAGAAAACATTCTATATTATATTATTAAAAATCGCTGAGACGTGCTGAAACTATGACGTGCGATACACGTATATTATTAGATTCATGTCGCAACAGACATTACATTTTATTTTTAGGCTTATTATGAGCCCTTTGAAAGAAAGCAGTGGGCCCCAACTGGTCCCCGGGCCGTAGTTTGGCCACCCCTGGTGTATGTTAGCGAGAGAGAGAGTGCGAGGGAGTGTGTAGACTGAATCATTTCTCTACCTGTACTGTGCTGTACTGTACCTATGTGTTTCTGCAGACATCTCTGCATTTGCTTCTTGACTTTTTGGATGGTGATTTGTCAGGGCTGTGGCTGTCTAGGTTTGTTTCTGTTTAGGAGGGCTTTGGCACCGTAGAATATAGGTTGCGGTTAATTTGGTACTTTGGTTCTTTTCAGATACATCACATGGTCTTTTAAGTCCTCTTAGCAAATGTAGGGTTGCTGCTGACCCCTGTGTGAAGTGTGTGTGTGTGTGTGTGTGTGTGTGTGTGTGTGTGTGTGTGTGTTTGTGTGTGTATGTGTGTGAGCATTTGTGGGTGTTTATTTCACGCCTAGTTGCATGCAAACCAACACAGAGAGTTATGTAATTGTCCGTGGATGGTGAATGGGGCCATTGTGAGAGTTGGCCTCAGACCCCTTGAAGAAACAAAAAAGCGGATTTCCATGAAAAACTGCCCTTTGTCTCAGCAGAGGGGGCTTAGTCTAGAGAGAGGGGCAGAAGGGAGAGACTGAGGCAGAGAAAGGGAAGCAGAGAAGCAGGAGGAAAAGGAGAAGAAGCAAGAAGGGGTGTGCCCATAAGAAAGGAAGGAATGAAGGGAATGGGGTCTGCTTGTGTCTGACCCCAGGATAGCACTAAGAAATGCATCACTGCTAAGTTAGTTTGGAGCTTTCGCTAAGTTAGAAATTAGCTTACTGTAATTTCTATTATTAACCAAGTTTAATACTTTGATTTTGCTAAATTTCTTCAGCTATGAGGTTAATACATGGGTGAGGGCTATATACAGTATTGTATTTCTTTTTGTCATTCTACTTGATCTGATCTGATTGTGATTCATGTTTAGCAAACTAAGGTTAATACATGGGTGAGGTTAATACAAGGATGAGATCTACACATGGTTTTGTTGTTTTAGTTTGCATAAAACACTGAGCTGAGGTTTAGACATGGTGCGGCTTATATTTGGAAAATGACTGTAGTTAGTTATGGGTTCGCTTATTTTAGCCTACTGTGCACTCACACCATGAGCTATTAAAGCTGTAAAATCGGTGGAGGTAATTCACTTTGTATGGACAAGAGCAGCTAAAGTAACAAAAGCAACGAGCGACAAAATTTGGGCGACAAAAATAAGTTAAAAACTGCTCAACTTTATGCAAATTAGCTTTGACGCGTGTTGGCTGTAAATAATATGTCAATACACGTCATGGCCAACTAGAGCGAAATGAGCAAACACAGATATTTTAGCAGTGATTTTATAACAAACAAAAACTATTTTACAGCTTTAGTAGCTCTTGTGAATGCACAGTTTGGCTAGCTTAGTTAGTTGGGAGTTTGGTTAGCTTAGTCATGTAGGAGTGCCCTTTGCCAGACAAGCTACCAGACAAGCTCTTCATGATCTAGGGAGGGCTTGTGATCTGAGTTATTAATTAATGGTTTGTGTATGTGTGTTTATGTACACTGTACACACCCACACATTGTTTTATCAGATTGCGCTGTTACGTAATTTTTTGTATTAGAAATTAGAGGTCAAATTTCAGACCGCTCTCTCGGTTGAATTCAATTTAAATTGTTTCACTGGTTTGAGAGGTCATAATGAATACAAGATGACCATAAAGTACCATAAAGGAGAAATCAGCACAAAACATATCTCTTTCTCTCCCTGTGTGTGTGAGAGAGGGAGAGTGAGGAAAAGAGGGAGAGAGAAAGAGAGCAATACAGAAACTGTTTGTTCTCGCTGTAATCAGGCTTGTGTAATGAATTTTCTATGGCCATGAAATCCAGCTATAAAACTGTCTGTCTGTGAGAAGGCAGTCAATCGAGGAGAGTAGCAAAGTGAAAAGGTGTGCTTGTGTAAATGAACAGGGCCCATTTTTCCAATGTGTATTCATACACACACACATTTCCTACAAAGATGTGCTAATCTCTTATCAAACTCTTGCAATTTCTCCATCTGGCTAAGTGTTCTAATGTGGCTGAAACATTTCTGAGAGGTTTGGCATCTATGTGAAACTTTCCTCATGTGAGCGACTAAGATGCTGGAATGACAAGCTCCATTAAATCTGCTCTGTTTCCAGTGACAGGCCCCTGATGCCAATCCCTGACCCCAGGGTGTTGCATGGCTATGTTACCTTAACTGCCCTGTGTTGCAGGCCTACTGGCTGACTGACAGGGGCACAACACCTATAAACCTCTAAAGAATGATCAGTACTCAAAAAGGTCACTAATAGTCCAATCATTTTAGGAAAGAAAACTAAATATTCATATGAAATTGACTCCTTGGTTTAATGCATATGCATATACATTTTTGACATAATTCATTATCACACTGACATTGTGTAGCCACTGACAGCAACTAAATATTCTGAAAGAAAACTACACATTCACATGAAATTGACTTATAATTAATACGTGTTAATATACTTTTATATAATGCATGATCACAGTGGAACTGACAAGGCTGATTAATGTGGAGCTCAGTAATCAAACCTAGGCCGCCGACTGTCATTTGAGCGACAACCAATGCTCCACCATGCCCGCAACTCTTAATACAGCCCTCCCAAAGCCATCATGGCCACTCTTTCATAACCTCTCATTTAGTGTGGGAAAATCTTAGGAGCAGAGGCACAGTCCTGTGGTCTTGACCCTCACAACATACAGTGCAGGCATTCAGGCAAGGAGACCTTTTAAAGCCTTTTACAAATCCCCTTATGCCACAATGACATACAGTAGGCTATGCAATGACTAAGCAGTAAGGGACCAAATACAGTAGTGTTAGTATAATTTAGCGATTGCAGGTGATAACCACTGACAACATGAAATATTGCACAGCAAAGTTCAAATAATTTTCAATTTATGTGGTGAAGAAGGAACATGTCAAGTGACAATAGACCTGATATGTACACTTTTTATGAATGGGGCTTAAGCCAGCAGCGCCTGTAGTTTCTGTCTACTAATGTATGCAGTGCTGTAAACTCTGCTGTGAAAGGACACAAGGCATAGGCCAGCACTGGATAGGAACCCATGACCTTATGTGTCCTAGTGCACCAATGTATATGTGTGTGTGTGTGTGTGTGTGTGTGTGTGTGTGTGTGTGTGTGTGTGTGTGTGTGTGTGTGTGTGTGTGTCAGAGTGGGGGTGCTGGGTGGGTGGGAGATGCACTGGATTACATAAGTGAGTGTGACCTTAAATTCCAAAGAGATGTCCCAGTGTTCCCGTGGCTCGTAAGTCTGTTATGCTGTCTGTGATCTGTTTGGTGTTGGGCCTGATTAAACAGCTTTATGGTAAACAGAACTCCAGGCACAGAATGTGCACCTTCACACCAGTACTGGACACTCAAAGTTTGCCTTAGATTCTCAAACTCTTCTTCATATGTAATACTGGTTATGAGGCAGTGATGTGTAAAGTATGAATTGGATAGATTTACTGCAAGTAGATGGTATGCAGCCTATCCAAATGGACTATTATTAGACCTTACCCTTGTAAAGGGGCCATTGCTGTTCCAGTCTCTTTGTGCATGCATTTGTGTGTGAGTGTGTGTGTGTGTGTGTTAAATATTATTAAGCTTACACACAGATATCTTTCTTAGTCGGCTTAAATACTTAAATTATTTAGAATACAAATATGTTTTGAGCTTTCTCTCCATCTTTCTGCCAGTTGAGGTCAGGTGAATGTGAATGCATTAGATAATTAGTGGTCTTCTTGGAACACTGCCAACATGTTTCTGTAGCAAAGCCTTCTTGTTTACTTATCCAGTTACAGAAACGCTCACCGTTATGAACATGAGCACACACGCATGTACTCCAGTGTTCTGTTGCCATGTTCTTAGAATGGTGTCTTCATGCGTGGAATTGTGGCTGTGAATGTATTACTTAGGAACGAACACGAGATAGGGACAAGTTATTTGTGAAGGGATGTGTATTACTGCTTTTGCCCTCCTTTGCCAAATTACCATTAGACAAGAGATTCAAACTTTTTATCTCTTTAAAAGCAATTCCCTTTAGTGCGCACAAATTGATTTCTCTTTTGATTCCCCCACTCTAATTTGATGGAAGGATCAAGGTGTCAAGATGCGGTTTTGGTCTTTGGACTCACCTTCAACTGGAAATTCCTAGAGATGCAATAATAGGCTAATCCACAGTTTGAGCCCTTGACAGAAAGATAGTTATCTGAGTGCCCTTACGACTGACACCAGCAAACAGGAATGCAAATCGGTGCGTGCGTTCGTGCGCGACAAGGTGAAACCAGAATTCCCCCCCTCGCCTTTTGATACAATCTGAGGATACACCCCGCTTTCGGCGAAAACTTTTAAAGATCACAGGCGCAGGCACATACTGGTGGAGTAAGCTTTAGGCTCATTTATTTAAAGTGCTTCAAAGCTACGAGTGCAAACAAAACTGTATTACCCCATGCATGTTGGTGGTTCTCAGATCGGGGCTATAGGGTGAAACAAATCATTTAGCATGTTTTTGTTTTCTCTTGAAAGCTATGTACGCTCAAAGTTCAGTCTGACTTGTTTGTGTCTACTTCCTAAGCGCTTGAGCCACCTGCCGTTGTCCTAGTGATCTTCACGAACGAAGGATGATGTCATCCTGTGAATAACCGGTTGGAGGAGTGTCCATGTACTCCAGGCGGAGTTGGAAGATAGTTTCAGGAACGACTCCACTTTTAAAACAAGTTTGGGAGGTTTAGAAGCGGTACCGGTGTGTTCAACATAAATTCCCCGGACACACATTCACCCGGATTAACAGACTACAAAAATTCCCCGGCTGACCAGATGAAACTCGCGCCACCGAAAGTCACGCCAGATAATAATAATGCATTGGGAGAAGGTCCTTCGCTTAAAGAATGGAAAGGTGAGAAGAAGTTTTGCGATTAGTTATGCGTTTCCCCTCAGACTTTGTTTATGGTGACGTTATTACACTTTTTCGTCTGTGACTATTCATGCCAAAAGCCATGTTAAGGTATTCTGCATTGAATAGAGCAGCTTTGGCCTAAAACCGGCAGCAATTTTGTGCTCTACAGTCACTCAAGAATCAGAACATGGTAGTGCAAGCTGTCTAAAGTTCAGTGGCAAGATCAAGATGTGGTGGTTATTGTTTGGTTTGTCATCGGTTTCTGCCTGACATGGAATCGGTTTCGTTCCCGTATAGACATGTTGACCAGTGACGGGCTGGCTCTCGTGTTACTCATGTTCCTGTTACTACACCAGAGTTGCCTGTAAATAGTTTTAATTATTCCTACACGCCATGTGACTAATTTCCTGCGCTCCTGAGACATACCATGTCAATCAGTCATTATTTGCTATTTGGTTCATCTTGTCATCTGTCTTCTAGCATCCTGCAAATATACAGTTGTTGACAATGGTTCGAGCGAGTTCGTGTTTGCTGTAAAAAGCCTTGTTTAGGTTTTTGTTTCCACTACAGCAGCCGCATTTAGGCTATTGATGGTAGTGGTGACATCGCTATTGGTAATGGTGCGACATCCATTATGTTATGTCAGAAGGATCTTTTTTTTCTTGTTGTTTAAAGTGAATTCACCAGTCATTACATGTTTGTGTGGTGTCACAACCTAGCCAGTACATGCATAGCTAACAATTTAACCAAGTCCTCAGGATCCAATCCGCAGAAACCTGATTTTGAACTATTAAGGAAACAGTTTCTGATGGACACACTGACCCTCTTTGTCCTGGTTCCAGCTAAGAGCACAACATCTTCCTGTGGATGAAACTTTGTGTGTGTGTGTGTGTGTTTGTGGGCATCGTTATGTAGGTTATATGCTGACTCCGTACATCAGCTGACGGTAATGTCTAACCACAGACTG
Organism: Tenualosa ilisha; assembly: GCA_015244755.2. Lineage (NCBI taxonomy): Eukaryota > Metazoa > Chordata > Actinopteri > Clupeiformes > Clupeidae > Tenualosa > Tenualosa ilisha. Next base: position 2,118,551 of record PYXC01000631.1, on the reverse strand, counting down.
CTGCAAAAAAACTCTTGCTTCATCATGGCTCGAGAAAAAGGAAAATGTTTTTTTACGGAACTCCTTCGTCACATGTTTTCTCTTCTATTTAATTGTTTATTTACTTATTTTATTTTTGCCATTAACCCCTTCCTCCATTGTTTCTCTTATCATGCTCTTGCCATCTCATTCTCTTTCGCTGTTTCTTTCTGTCTTTCTCTCTCTCTCTCTCATCCTTTGTCAGATTGAAAGATTGGATGGAGGTGTACAGGCGGCCCTCGCGGGTGCGGGGGATATTTCTGACGAGTCTCTGGACCCCCAGCGCACGCGGCAGGTGATCGCACAGCTGCAGCAGAAAATCCTGAAACTCACCGAGCAGCTGCGCATCGAGCAGACGGCGCGAGATGAGAATGTGGCCGAGTACCTCAAGCTGGCCAACAACACCAGCGACAAACAGCAGAGTGTGCGCATCAAGCAGGTAGGCAACACAGCAGTACAGACCAACCAAAGTTGAAAAGAGCACAACAGAAAGGAGAGGAAGTGGGTGATGTGGTGTGGTTTGACATGTACATGATGTCCTCTTTAGCAACCCGAATTCACATATCCTGTCCGTACTGTAGAATTTCTCAATATGTCCCTCCGCTCACCCCATCCAATAATAAGCCCCATTTACAGTTACAATTATAAGCCCCATCTTTCCCTCTGAATATAAGTCTAGTGTACACTACAAGTGTAATATTGTTTTGTGTGTGATTGGCCAGGCAGTCAACAAGTTGACCACATCTCTGTAGTTGTTAGCTATGTGGAGAATAGGGGCTGCTGAGTAAATATATTGGTAGCTGTCATTTTCAGGGTTACCACATGTCACTGCTAACCTTCTACTTGTTCTAGGTCATGCCCATGTACCTCTGACCATAGAAGCTTCATGTGATAGGTATGTTTGTGTTTGTGTGGTGTGCCCCCTGCAGGTGTTTGAGAAGAAGAACCAGAAGTCTGCCGGCAGCATCGCTCAGCTGCAGAGGAAGCTTGAGCACTACCACCGGCGGCTGCGTGAGGCCGAGCAAGGTGGCGCCGGGGCGGCAGGGGGCGCTGCTCGCCAGCCGAAAGCAGTGCTGCGTGACATGCAGCAGGGCCTGCGCGACGTGGGCGCCCGCGTGTCCGAGTTCAGCGAGGGCGTGGTGGACAGCGTGCGCGGTGGCATCAACAGCTTCCAGCAGGCCACCCACCAGGCGGCCTCCAAGCCTCGCGAAATCGCCTCGCTCCTGCTGGCCTCCAGGCACCGCAACGGAAGCGCAGACAACCTTCACCAGCTGAAGGAAGCTGGGCAGGAGATTGATACCAACGGCGAGGAGGGCGTGCTGAGCAGCAGCGGACGCCTTCAAGCCAGCCCCAGGTACGGCAGTGAGGAGGACTGCTCCAGTGGCACCTCGGGCTCCGCAGGGGCCAATAGCACCACAGGGGGCGCCCCCGGGGGCCCTCCGAGCTCCAAGGGCAACACCCTGGAGAGGGGCCAAAACGGCAGCTTGGAGATGCTGCTCCAGGAGGTCCAGGAACTGCGGGAAGCCCAGGGTAGACTGGAGGAGGCTCTGGATGGCCTGAAGAGCCACTACGCACGAGACTATGCACTCATCCTGCAAGGGCTGCAGGAGGAGAGATTCAGGTACTGTACATTAAGTGTATAGGTACTGTACATGTTCAGGTACTGTACATTAACTGTACAGTCACACACAGCACATGAGCACACAATCACATATAAAATGCCTCAAATAGATGATTTAAGTACTTACATAGATATAATCCTTGGCAAAAAGCATTGATGCAGAAGGAATGATGGCACATGCATGCAAACACACACACACACACACACACTCATAGATATGCACAGTGGGCTGGATAAATGTGGCCAGATCAGCATTTTTCTACCGAAAATGGCCTCTAAGCTCTTGTTTTTCCAGCTAAAAATAAATGTTCTAGCGCCAGTGAGCCCAGACTGAACTTGGTGCACATCTTTGCATACAAGGACTTTTAGAGTGCTATCCTAAAAGCATATTTGACTGTGAACTCTCTCTGGAACATTTAGTTTATAAATAAGCACAAATTATTTTGGGTGTAGGAAGTCTGTTGAGAGCTGTAACATTTAGGAAGATAGAAACCTGTGGTGTGTGTGTTTGTGTGTGTGTGTGTCTCTGCATCTGCATGTACAGTATGTGTCTCAGGTTGTCAGTGTTAAGTAGTGACTCGTGAGCAGGTCAGGTGTGACACTGTGATACTGTATCACTTTACACACCTCAAAGTGGCACACACAATCTGACCCACTCTCCATGTGCTGAATATCATCTGTCCTTTTTAACTCTCCCCCCCCCTCTTTTTTTCACATTTCAAGAGCTTTGTAATGTGATGTGGTGTTAAAGGTTCTCTGATTGCTATCTTTCTAGGAAATAACCCTTGGACCTGTCTTATGTTACTCACTTGGTGTGTGTGTGTGTGTAGGTATGAGCGACTGGAGGAGCAGTTAAATGACTTGACAGAACTCCACCAGAATGAAATCCTGAACCTGAAACAAGAGCTGGCCAGCATGGAGGAGAAGATTGCCTATCAGTCCAACGAGAGAGCCAGAGACATTCAGGTGGGTGTGCACACACTAACCATCCTCTGCCCTTACAATCACACATACATACTTTGCATACCTGCACCGTGATGATTTACAGGATAACTATGTTTATGGGCATTGCCAGCAACATGAATGTGACAGGACATGAGCAAGCATAGTGTTATTTAAATATTTTGCGCAGTTTTTAATTTTCATTACAGCTGAATACATACAAAAAAAACATTAAAAAAATATGTGGCATGTTATTGGCACTGGTATGTGACATAAAAGAGTCCAAATTGCGTGGAATAGCCCTTATGTAAAATGTTTACTCTATAACTAAATCTCATTGTACCCACTAACCCTAAGACTTGAACCCTCAAAGAATTACCTGGCATGAATCAGCCAATCACAAAGCAGGTTCATGCCAGTAAAGTCTTTTAGGGTTTAGGCTTTGAGGGATGGACAAGCCCATGTAAGTGAACCTCAAGATCTTGTGCCCTTGAGCAAGACAGTTATCCCTAAGTTGCTCTAGGGGAGACTAGGTTTGAAGTAACTGCCGAATGTAAGTCGCCTCAGATTTTAAAAAAGCATCTGCTATATGTACATGTAAAGAGCTTGACTGAAGCTGCTGTGGCTTGTGTTATCCTGCAGGAGGCGCTGGAGGCCTGCCAGACGCGGGTGTCCAAGATGGAGCTGCAGCAGCAGCAGCAGCAGGTGGTTCAGCTGGAGGGTCTGGAGAGCACGGCGGCGGCACGCACCCTCCTGGGCAAGCTGATCAGCGTGCTCCTGGCCCTCATGGCAGTGCTGCTGGTGTTCGTGTCGGCCGTGGCCAACTGCGTGGTGCCGCTCATGAGGACCCGGGGCCGATCACTCTCCACCCTCCTCTTCCTCGTCCTCCTCGCTTTCATCTGGAGGAACTGGGATGTGCTGAATGGTCAAACCCAGGCCCGTGTCCACTTGCCCAGATGATGATGGCCTTTGCCTGACTGGCATGTCACAGTGGCCAATCAGATGCTGGTCGTGGTTGTCTAACTGGCTCCTCATTGGCCAACAGCCTTTACTGTGTCCACTCTTCCAGGACACGGCATCTGAAGAAGACGAACCCAAGTGTCTCAGACCCATTTAGCTGAGTTTGCGAATCTGTTTACACCTGACAGAGACAAAACTAGTTTGTTCCTCTGGCACATGCAGTACTTCACTGCTTGTACATTCTTAATTATTAAGTGTAGATTGTACTTTTGTTGTAATTATTTCTGATTATTTTATTATTTTTACGATAATTATTCAGTTCTATGTAGCATGAAGCTTCTGTCAAAAAACTTTTGGCTGATAGGACATTTTCTGCCTCAGTGCCTTATTGCCAGAGAATAGACTTGATTGGCTGCCTTTGTAGGGGGGTTGTGCCTTTCAACCATGATTGACAGCAATAGCTGATTTCCTCCCTGTTTGCACTGCCCTAAATATTGAGTTGAGAGAGAGGACCACCCTGAGGACTTTGCTTGTAGGGTTAAATAGCCGAACCGGAATGTGGTACATGAATGAAGAGTGGCATTTGGGGAGGGCAGTTAAACTGGGCTTCCTCACTGTTTTCATTAGGGATGATTCCGTTCCCTTCTTGATCTTTTGAAGTAAGAAAAGAAGATTTTATCAAGATGTGACATCTTTTGAAGGATGTTCTTAATTTATAGTAATGCGTCCGGCTGGTGGGGTATGGTCAGTTTGAGAGAGTAGAAAAACATCTACCCACCAGTCTAACTGTGAACAGACAGGGGTAAGCTTAGGACACAGGCATGAGATCCAGAGCATACATCTTCACATTGATGCCGTGCTTTCTGACTGAGGATTCTGATTGTGCACTATAATGAACTAAGGAATCGTAGTAGCCGCACAATGAATAGTGTCACACTCTCAAAGTTTAGACATTGAAGGGCTACGTACTGTGTCTTCATATGATGTCGGCAAAGCCTTCAAAGCCAATTTCTGTGCACTGCATTGAACTGACAGGCAAGTCATGGGTTTGAGTTGATGCTAGTGTGTTGATTGTGTTATAGCAAATCACCCTGTGTCTGTATGCACTGCACTTTACCAGTCCAGTCTGTGCACTGTGCTGTCTATCACATGCAGACTCCTGTACATTTTGATGGCTTTTTTTCTGAACGTTTATGGGAGGAATAAAGACCATTCCTGACTACTTTATGTATTTATGGTTTGAGTATATACCCTTTTACACATATTCAGTACATTTGCCTATTGTGTACTGTGCTTGTTTTAACACACACACACACACATATATATATACATACATAGATAGATAGATAGATAGATAGATAGATAGATAGATAGATAGATATAGATAGCCTAGATAGGTAGATAGATACAGATATAGATATAGATATAGATAGGACAGTAGAGATAAACAGGAAACACCTGACCACAAGACTCTATTCAGAGAAATGTATGGTTGTTTGAGAGGGAGGGACACCATAATTTAGATGATGAATGAGAGTATGTACAAAATAAAAAACACGCATGTACGACTTCAGCTCTAGAAGTAGGCCTATAGTTCGCTCCCCGTTCCGGCTCTCATCACTCTCACGGGAATTATTCCACAATAATGACCGCCTCGCAGAACATTATTCTTTATATACATGTAATGTAAAGCAATAGCAATGCTGAGTAAAGTGTTGGGTTCCTTATTAGTGACTGCATCCGGAACTGATTTGTCTTCCATTTACACTGTTAAAGATTAAAGATTACAAAAGGCTCTTTTGGTGCCATTATATATTAAAGAAAACAGTCCACATACAGGATCCTAACTCTTGAAATCTCTTTCATTAAGGATTTAGAATTTACTAGCCTATTTTTTTTAATCCTTATGATGACTGGGTCACAGATCACAGCTAACAGGCAGTACTTTGCGACTTCTCCCATTTATCCAATCTGAAAATGTTTTGAAGAGACGGGATTATCTAACCTAGGGGTGGCCAAACCTTTCTGTTTTGCGGGCCACATCCTGAAAAATCTAAACTGCCAAGAGCCAATACTACTTTAAGAGCCTAGTTTTTAAACAGTTTCAAGTGAAAGAGTGACTGCAGACCATGTAATGCTACACTGTTTGATATTATTGACAAACATGTCACACCAGTACTGAAACCATGATGTGCAAAGGATATATAATAATAGATTAATGTAACAATGGGGCACATTACATCTTATTTTTTGACTTCCAGGTGGCCACATGAAAGAGCAGAGGTCCACAATTGGCCTCCGGGCCTTAGTTTGGCCACCCCTGGTCTAACCTTTATCCATAATTAGACATTTTGTTATATTAGCAAGACAACTAAAATTATGCATTAAATCACTCTGTATAAGGTGGGATGTCCTTCACACAAACGAGGATGACCACACTCTGTCTGTCTCTAGAGCAGTGTTCCTGACTGAGACATCATGGACAAATTCTGGTGAAAGCCAGGATGAAACAAAAATATTTTTTTCTGCATCCTAATTGACTTTAACATGACTTGGGATAAATCTGCAGTCATACCTTTTATATTTCAATGCCACACTTGTCATTTTCAGGACATTTAGTAGCCCAATGTCCACTAGATGGCAACCTTGGCCATCGTTCCTCTTCCATGGCCTCACATGACCTATAATTAAGAGGGAAAGGTGCAATCAAGTTGTGGTCTGGATGGTGAAACTCATCTCAGTCAAGCACTGTAAATGAATCATATACTGCAAATATTACACTCAACAAACACTAAAACTACGCAAACTGAAACGTCGAAAACGGACAGTTTGTAGTTAGATATGATTTAATGTATCATTGCGTTTAATGGCAAAGCAAGCACCATGCCATAAATCTGTCTAAGGCACAAAAACCAGACAGGGCGTCTTAAAGGGATGCACGGATAACCCCCGCCGCCATAAACTCTTATCAGAGCGGAAACAGGTCGTGGCGGACGCGCGTTGTTTTCAGAAACAACAATCGAAAAGCGAAAAGCATTTTTCCAGAGATTTGCCCTCTAAACTCTTAGATTGATCACGAGGGAACCAAAAGGAAATGAGCAGTTTCAGCAATGCTGGAGGCGAGTAAAACACATATTCAATTTGGATTTACTGTAGCATAAACTAGGCCTATTTGGCTATTGACTTTTGGCCCTACAACAGAAGACTTCATCTCTTTCACCAAATGTCTCTGGTTGTCAGCCACAGGCCTATTTCCATCGCTAATTACAAAAGTAACCTGACACTGGTAAAATCGCGGTCTGGCCTTCAAATCAGTCTTTCTATAAATCCTAGTTATGTCTAATCTAACATTCTTAGAGCAGCACTGCGCACTCACGAGAGAAAAAAAGTCTTTCGTTGTAAAGACGTTAATGACACAGCCTAGCTGTCGGTAGGATAGACTTCAAAATTCAAGTTCATTTTCATCCTGTCTTCATATGCGCTCTCTCTCTCTGATTTGACAAGGTGGTTCTGTGGGGTTCCTTTCAGTCAGGCTGTGTATCCCTCATCCTGTCATCCTTGGTGCGCAAAGCAGTAACCCAAAGATTGCTGTTGATCATTTACACCAAGAGGAAAGTGTGCCGAAGTCATGTTTTGTGTGTCTATTATTTAAACATAATCTGATTTATTAAGGGAATTCTACCCAGAAGTGGGCTATTTATCCGTTAAATGACGTGTTATAATAAATTGTACGTAAAAGCAAGCCTCGCCTCACCTCAATGGATATGTATTTTTCACATTCTAAATGAAAGTATTACACGCAAAAATATTATTTAAAGTGGATGATTTAAACGTCACCTGTATCAGCTTTGTAAAACCTGCTAACTCGAGGTCCGAATGAATGGCTACGATAATCTGCGCGTCATATAGGCTACTTTTTAGCATTCTTCATTCTTGAAGTCATCAAAATTACCCTGCAAAAGAAATTACGATCGGTGCTTCAACACATATGTTGTCATGAAATATTTATGAGGGGAACAGATCATGCTAAACTGTGTCCAAAATGGATCTGGACCCCAGAACACCGGAAAGGTTTCGTCTCGTTTCCCGCACCACCCATCTGTTAGCACTTTGACAGTACTTACCGTCTAACTTTTGAGTGAATGGAGCGCAAAAGTCTTCTGCTTTGCGCGTGACTAATCGGGGAGCTGAGATGAGCCGCAGCGCCAGAAGGTAGAGGTTGTGAACCGCAGCCTGTGGAACTAATGCAATTTCCAATAAGATTGATCATCCGGCTTGGAGTCTATTGCTTCTAAACACACGGAAGGTGTAAGAAAACATTTGGGAAAAAAATAAATGACACAACACTCGGGTTCAGACAATAAAACTGATATAATCAATTACCTAGGCCAAGAGGAGCCAACAGTTCCCAATTATCTGGTCTACGAAAATAAATTTATTATGAAGTAATGGTTAATTTGTCTACATGTCTCTTTCTCTCTCTCTCTGTGTGTGTGTATGTGTGTTTGTGTGTGTGTGTGAGAGAGAGAGAGATAAAGAGAGAGAGAGAGAGAGAGAGGTGGGGAGTTGGGTCCCGGGGACTCAGTAGTCTGTGGCTTCGAGTCGGGGAGGAAGCACGACTCTTTATCACGTCATTTGTGTTTAGGCGTTCGGCAGGAAACGGTCTTTCCTCCTGGATTGTTGCAGTAAGACGGACGCAATATTTTCTCCTGCTCAATGCACCGCTCGGTCCAGACCACGCGAAGACCAGCCAGAAGGAAAAATGCCTTCTTCGCAAAAAAGTGTCTCACCTTCCATTTTCCTTCTGTTTCTCGGTGCCCTGGTGCCCCCGAGCTCGCGCTGGACTATCCACCCGCACCTTGCCAATGCGCTACAGATCCAACAAGCTTTCACAACAACGAATGAGACCAATAACTTCGTGGTGGATGGAGTAACACAGAGGATTTACCTGGCCACAGTGAATACGCTATATCAGCTTAATAGCACAACACTTAACAGGGAAGTGGAGAGGCGCACTGGCCCGGTGGATGATAATCCGCTGTGCCATGCGCCCCAGCTCCCACAGGCGCCCTGTGAACACACCAAGACATCTACGGACAATCACAACAAGCTCCTTGTGTTTGATAGCGAACAAGGTGTACTTGTGACATGTGGGTCGGTGTATCAAGGCTTTTGTGAGTTACTCAAGATGGATAACATATCGCAGGTCGCAGTGGAGTTCCCACCTCGCGCTGCCAAAACGGTGTTTCCAAGTATGCTCAACATCGCAGCCAACCACCCCAACGCAAGTACTGTTGGACTCGTCTTTAAAAGTCACGGGGGTAACACTCGTCTGCTCGTTGGGGCTACGTATACGGGGTCCGGAACCCCCTATTTTCCCCAGAATCACAGTAAAGAGGACCTTCGGTTCGAAAATACCCCAGAAATCGCAATCAGATCCCTCAACACAAAATATCTCGATCGGCTTTTCACATACGACATCAACCCATCAGAAGACAACGTATTTAAAATTAAACAAGAAGACAAACAGAAAAACAAACTTAACTTTGTTCATGCATTCACACAAAAAAGTTATTCATATATTGCTTTAAATAACGACGCAAATACAGGTCACAAGGAAAGCCAGCCAAATAGTTTATTGGCACGCATCTGTCTGGATACGGAGAGCCGTCGCCGGACCGCTGAAATTCGAAAACTCACCGAATCTTATATTCAAACTGGACTTCAGTGCGGTGATGGAAATGTTTACAAGCGGTTGGTGTCAGTTTATCCAGCGGAGATTTACTCCGAGGACAAACAACTGCCGGAGTCTGTACTCTTTGGCGTGTTCAGCAAGTCGGATAAAAGCCCATTCACGGCACTGTGCGCATTCAGGTTCGATGACATAGAGGAGGCCATACGTCAGGGCCGAAGGAATTGCTCCAATGTGCCAAACACTCCTGATGTACAGGTCCTAGACAGCGTGATTCAAGGATCCGGCTCTGTATGCATCTCTAAGGCTAACATAGTGGTAAGTGAATAATAATTCTTCTAACTGGGCAAGAGATGCATGGGTAGCCTATACTTTCGTGACGTCTTGTAATTTCCACGGACTGTTGGTTAAATATCTTCATTATATATTAACACGTGTTTTGAAAACAATGCACGTATGGAATTCAATTTTCAAGAAGTTCTCATGAAGTTTTTTTAACCCAATTATTCGCTCTGGAGGAGCGCATCTGTCCCTCCATTTGCTAGTGTTAGCCTAATTGAGACCTCAGCAAAACAATTTAGACTCCATGCGAGATTAAGCCTATAGGGTATTTTCAGGTGGCTTGTCGACAGAATTGAATACTGGTAGCATTGTGTGCAACTTTGGAATTGCCCTCAAGTCACCGCAGATGTATTTTCTGTGAGTTTTACAAGTGTCGAGTCACTGTTGTTGAGAGGAGAACATCCTTCGCTATTGTTTTGAGTTGCGCTATTCTCATAAGTCAGGAAAAGGTGGTTGGTGACAGCAAATGTTTTGGGAATTCCAAGGTCAGTTTCAAAATTACAGCACCACAACGGGTACAGTTCAGCATATCTGAGGAAAAGTTTTTTGTTCCTTTTTAACTCATACCACTGTTTTGGTGTACGTAATGATCACACAGCTAACGTTTTCTGGAGAGTACTGAACAGGACTAAACAGGCTAAAGGGCAGCCTGCATACTAACATAGAATTTGCCTTTAAATTGGCCTTGGTTGAGAACTCACAGCTGAACTGATCATGAATATAGTTGACGTCCTAGCTCTCTCCAAAAGAGTCTGAAAATGTCTGAAGGATCGTGATAAGATATGTCTCAGTTTCATGTGTTTTACACAAATGTTTTTTTTACACAATAAATATAGCCCATATTTCCAAGCAATAGATTTTTTTTTTAACGTGGTATACCTCAAGGGAATAGGACTCCAGGAGACTCCCTCATGATTGAAGGTCACCTTAAATTTTGTATAGGCTGCTTGTTTTGTAGTGTAGGTCACTTATTTGTAAAATCTATCTATAAGTGTATGACTGTGAGTAAATGTGAATTAACTTTGTAAAGTAAAATATTCTTGACTGATAAGCAAATGCATCAAAGAGTGCCTTAAAGATGAATTAATGAAGATGAATCCCTTAACAGTGTGCCAAAGTTATGTCATTAACAAGGTGGCACATACACAGTTTGTTTATATTAATAAAGAATCAGGTGTTTGCAGTGTACGATTGTTTTATCATTATACATGATCCTGAAAGAACATTTGCTATTTTTACCCCATTATTTCCTTTTAGAATGGCCAAACCTAAGAATCACACACGAAAACATTGTGATTTATGAGCCAGACCTCTGACGTCATGAGCCAAATTTTCAGTTTGATTAGTAGGGTAAAGCCGCAAATTTACAAAACCTGACAGTGTCAACTGATATGAGTGCCATAAGCCACGAGTCAAGTCAGTAAAGTTCTTGCATAGAAGAAAGGGGGCTCAAATGTGTGCATAACAAACACCCCA
>PYXC01000631.1:2077500-2082500 GCA_015244755.2 Tenualosa ilisha | reverse complement strand
ATGCACACACACCTGCAACACATCAGCCAGGCAGACACAAGTTTCAGTCACACACGCACACACACACACACACACACACACACACACTACTTATCACTACTACTACTACTACAGCTAAGTGGTTAGTTTGTGGTACTTGAACTAAAGTGTGTGTGTGTGTGTGTGTGCGTGTGTGTGTTTTGCAGTGGTGGGCGGCCAATCACAGTCACAGGGCAGGATTTTGACTTGGTGCAGACTGTCTCTATGGATGTGGTGGGGGTTGGACATGTGGTGAGTGTCTCTGCCTCTGATTGGGAACCAGCCACTGGATTCACACACATTCAGTGACACCGAAGCATTAGTCACGTCCCAATCAAGCATTTGTTTTCAATTCTGCTCTCTAAGATACCTTTGTTTGGCTCATTTTTTAGGGCAGCAGTAGATGTATCTTTCATGCTGTCTTGAGCATCCAAAATTGCATGGAATTATGAAGTTAGTAGTTGGTATGTCAGCAACGGTTTCCCAACGGTAAACAAATGAAAGATAGCGTTCAGTTTTGCTATCTTGCTGGGCCACTCAAAACAAAGCTCTTAGCTGGTACTTTGATGCTAGGCCAAGTGACCCATTACAGTAGACAGTTGAAGGCAGTGAGACAGTCTTCCTTTCTCACATAGACAGGCTGAATCCTGATTCTCAAGCCCTAGACTCTCATAGACTTGAATGAATTAGCATCATGATTATTTGCTTAATGTTTTGATTTATGTTTTGATTTAGTCTTTGAGGGTTCAAGTCTTAGAGTTAGGGGGGACATTGTGATTTAGCTGTTGTCTCAGCATATATCCTGGCTGACACTAGCTAATTTAGACCTATGGGTGTTTGTGTGTGTGTGTGTGCGCGTGCGCGTGTGTGCATGTGTGTGTCCAAACCCATAGTAGTTTTAGGGGCCATAATACGTCTGCACTGTGGTGCAGCCTACTGGAGATCAGATCCCAGTGAGACCTCCTCTGTCTTCCTGTCAGGGCTGCCAAGCAAGAGTCCTGAAACACCACTAAATATCTCTCTCTTGTTTGCTTTGGTAGGACTGCACTGTTCAGTCACCATCTTTTATATTGTGCCACTCCCCACCCTCTGACCAATCGCGTAAGGCCGAGGCGAGGTTCTATCTGAACGGGGTGTTGTATGTGGGAGAGTGGCGGCCTTCCTCTCATCTCGGCCTGGATGGTGATGTGGAGGATGAGGAGGAGGAAGAGGAGGAGGACGATGACGAGCCAGGGCCTCACTCTGGGGTCTTCCCGATGGAGTATGTGGAAGATCCGCAGTTCTACACTGCCTCCAAGGAGAAAGTAATCAAACACCATCCTGGAGAGCCCCTCACTCTCATTATCACCGTAAGTATTTGTGTGTGTGTGTGTGTGTGTATGTGTGTGTATGTGGAGGTAGAGAGAGAGATACAGTGTATATTTGTGGGTGTGTTTATATATGTACATCTAAACCTTGGCACACATAAACTGTCATTATAAACTGAAGAAGAGAGAAGCTTTCACTCATCACAACACAACAAACACACACACACACACACATATGTATACAAACACACATATACACACACATTCACACACAGACATATATGTATACAAACACACATTTACACACACACTCAGACACACACTCAAAATACATTTATTACATCAAAGGCTTTCTGCTTGGGAGCCTGGGACTAAGGTCAGCAAAAAATGAAGGACCTCACACCAAGTCAGATGTTGATTGTTTGATGTCTACAGGTTTCTTGACGTGGCTTCTTTAGAATGACTTGAGACTTGGTACATATGGTCTGCATGTGTGTGTGTGTGTGTGTGTGTGTGTGCGTGTGTGTCTGTGTGTATTATGTGTGTACCCAAATCGTCTGTACTAATATGGGAAAGGGCAGTTGCTGCTTCGGCTCTGTGTGTTTGTGTGTGTGTCTGTGTGTGTGTGTGTGTGTGTGCTATACATAGTACATGCCAAAATATGCTGTCTCTGTGTGCAGACTGATGTCATTTCCTGTTTTTTTTCTTGTAGCCAAAGTATTTTGATGGGAGCTGGGTGGATATCAGGGTTTGTGTGTGTGTATGTGTGTTCAGAAGTCTCTTTATACCATATGCCACATGGGTATATTTACAGTTGTATGTTATGTGTCTCCAAGCATGTGTAGTAAGCCATGGAAGTGTTTGTGTTTTCTTTGCATTATACACATGTGTGTATGGGGTTATCTGGGAAGGAAAGTGTGTGTGTGCCTGTGTGTCTTTTTGTGTCTTTCAGTGTATGTTTTCATAGGGATGTGATTGTTGCTTCCTGGTTGATTTTGTTGGAATGTTGTTATTTTGACCTAAGAAGGCATCCATGGATACATGTGTCTGAACACGTGTTCATTAATATATGTGTGTGTGTGTGTGTATGTGTGTACGTGAGTGTGTGTATGTGCACTTGTGTTTGGTTCCTGCGTGTTTATGCCTGTGCGTGCAAGGAAGTGTGTGTTGACACACACAGACACACTGACAAGATGGAAGGGAAGGGGACAACACTCCCTTGGGTGCATTTAAGTGGTGGCCAACCGGAAACCTCCTTCAGATAAACACACACACACACACACACACACACACATACACACACACTCCACCCTGCACTGCCACCCACGCTCATAATTGTCCCATTAAATAGTGTTTCCACCTGCTTGGTTGTTCCTGTTCTTCATTGTTGGTCTTTTTTGTGTGTCTCACCATTATCTGCCAATACCATATGTTTCCACCACTGGACAATTGGTTAGGATTAGGGATACAATCTCTAAAGAAAACAGTGTGTGTAGGTGTATTATGTGTGTGTGTGTGTGTCTGTGTGTGTGTGTGTGTGTGTACTGAAGTTCTGATAGTTTGTTTGTATCTCGAGCAGAAGGGCCCCACAGAGCTCGAGCTGACGCAGGATGAGTACTCCGTGACTATTGGCTCATACCCCTGTGACATCAGCTTCCACAACGACCAGCTGTTCCACTGTACCCTCAACGCCTCGCTGAGCTCCAGTGAGACTGAACTTCCAGTCACAGTAAGTGCTACAGTACTCACAATCCGCTTGTTTGTTATTTCACAGATCACCTGGGCTCATCTTAACCAGTCACTGATCAAACTGAGCAGAACAGATCGATATGTTATGGTTCCTTCTCACTGAGTGAACTCAGAGCAGTTGCAAGAAGAGAAAAGCACAAACCCTATGCTGTTGTGCAACACAGCCATAATAAGCCTCAGAACATTTAATTCTGAAATGAACTGCTTCTAGAAGCTTCTAAGAACTTCTAAAGAAATGCCAAGGTATGTGCCATGTCATGGAAGCCTCTTGGGTGAAAACTTTGCCTCTCCTTCTCCAGGTGTTCTCATAGATTGAGTTGGACATTAGACACTAAAGTGGCATGGGTGTCGACCATTAGCGGAGGACTCAACAGTGCACCAGGCACAAATGTTTGTTTCCATGAAGTTTATCCATTAAGCTGGGGAAAGTGACACCATCACTTTGGTGGAAGGATAGCCTGTGATGTTTTCCAAGCCAGTAAGGGTAAAGCAGTTAGATAAAGGAGGTAGACAAAACCCAAGGGCAGTTTAGAAATTGCAGAGCCCAATGCTAGGCAAGTCAGTCTCAGAGGTAGCAGTGATTGGCCACCCTGTTCCTGCACACTTCCTGCAAGAGCACACCAGTCTGGTCCACTGAGTTCAGTAGAGAGGCATCCGTGTCTTGGGTTGGATTGGTGTCAGTATCTATTGAAAGACTCCAAGTTCCAATGCATTTCTTGTCTGAGCATAACACCTTCAACCACCACCCCCTGTGGCCATATAATCCATTATCTCCCCTTCACAGGACCACATAAAGTGTGTGATATTACCAAGACATCTACAGTGTTAAGTTACAGTGCGCTTTCTAACCGTGCTCCTCAGGGCAGGGAACATACAAGGTGTCAGTTCTTCTCAGGAATGCTGGCTCACGCCAACCACAGTGCTGCTGCCTGGTGCTTTGTCTAAACTCTTGCGTAACGGCTGATTCTCTCCCGTGCTATGGTATGGATATTCATTCAATAGCTGGGTTTCCATCCAATCCTTATTCACGTTTCATATTTCATATACGATTCCTTTGTATGTCTTGTACATGTGAAGAAATTGACAATAAAAGCTACTTACACTTATACTTATATTCGTATTGACGAAAATCCGGCTCAAGAGTATGCGCGTCTTGCTGTGTTTTCATCAACTGTGTTAATGCGAGGACATCGGGCTAATCAAGTGATGGGTGTCGACCAGCAGTTGGATCAAAACACAATGCCACCAGGATAATTATGGATGGAAACATGGTAAATGCGAATATACACAAAATAACTGTTTCCAGTGACTTTAATCCATTTCCATTATGCATTATTCGCATTAAGAGTCAGTCCACACCCCTCAAGCAAATTGAATTTATATTCGCATTAGGGGACTGTTGCGAGTTTTCAGGTGTTTCCATCCCAGGATTTGTTATTCGTATAAATTTATGCGTATAACAATATATGCGCTTTAGCAAGTTGGTGGGACGGTGGTAGCGTAGCGGTTAAGGAACCTGGCCAGCATGCAAAAAGCGGGGTTCGAATCCCAGCTGCCACCGTTGTGCCCCTGAGCAAGGCACTTAACCCTAAGTTGCTCTAGGGGAGACTGGCCCTGAACAATTAGTAGTTGACAAATTGTAAGTCACTTTGGATAAAAGCGTCTGCTAAATACGTAAATGGATAGAAACCCAGCTATTCTTTATTGTTCATTCTCAGGAGCACAACTGAGGGTAGCCCTCACTTTTTATGTAGACATAAAATACAGAGAGCCAGGCATGGGCTATGATGATACATAGACTCTATAAAAAGCTTTTAGCTGTTGGCTTATTTACTGCGGATATGGCAGGTTACCAGCTTAACAATAAACACAGGGGCCCATATTCCGCCACTATTCCGCCACCTATTTTTTGCAACAATAATTGGA
>PYXC01000631.1:2067500-2072500 GCA_015244755.2 Tenualosa ilisha | reverse complement strand
TAACACATGCAGTGCTACTTGGTAGCTTGAGGCTGAGGTGACCAGTTCAGGTGACTCATATCGTGCTGCAGCAGGATGGCACAGACATGTCTGAATCTGTTCACAGTTGTTCTCTGACTGCTGTCTTAAAGAATTGACGTGTCTCCAAGTTATCTATTTACAGATTGCTCGGAAAATATAGATAAAAAGATGTAGATATGTGAAGGTTGAGCCTGATGAAAGCGAAAAGAGAGAAAAGAGAATTTTTTTTTTTTCTGGGGTTTGCAAAAGCCTCAATGCTACCACAGCTCAGCTTTAGTTGTTTCACAACCTATTAGCACGCCTCAACACAGATTGAATCATGCAGACACACACACACACACACATATACACACACACACACGCACAGATTAGACGAGTGGGTTGTGCTTAAGCTGTTTGTCCCCTAATTATGTTTGGGAAACACTCCCAAAAGCCGTGCTGGTTTCATGAGATAGAGGGCATGAAAGCGCGTTAATCTCAAGACATATATGTGCAGAATGGCCTCTGCCCACTCACTCGCTCATGTAGAATCACTCATGACTGGCCATAGCTGTTGGATTGTCCTATTCTTCCTTCCAAAGTAAACTGTAATGGAACATGCTCCCAGTTCACCAACAAGCTATAAATAGTCACATAACAGAATATGGACAATGGCTACCATATGGTTATATTTTGCACATTCACTGAGTTTAGTTTCACATTAGACTTTGCCCTACTGTTGAAATATGTCTGTCTATTGGGATTTTAGTAACAAAAAGAAATACATTTTGCGCTGAATCTCAATTTCCCCCTTAACCCTACACCCTGAACCCTCAAACCCTTAACTGGCATGAATCAGCCACTTCATATAGTCAGTTTCTACATGTTAAGTCTTTGAAGATTCTGGGCTTGTAGCTTAAAGGAGAAATCTGGTGTGAATCAATCCATAGCCCTGTTGTTCGAGGTCACTGAATGCTGTCTGTTGGAAAAAGAACATTTGATACAACATTGACCATATTGACATTTAGAAACAGCAACTAACACTAACCAAATGGGGCGCTGAAACTCACTTCCATTGTTATTTTCCTATTCCCCATTCAGTTAACTTTAGCTTCAGTTAACTTTAGCTCGAATAACAGAACTATGGATTGATTCACAACGGATTTCTCCTTTAAGGGGAAACTGAAATTTACATCCACTGTGACCAGAAGCCTACTGTTAGAACAGAGTGCTATGGTAAAAGTGACAGTGGTCAGAGCTGTAAGTTGTGTGTTTGTTTCCTGTTCAGGATTTGCTGAGCTGCAGACAGACATGACTGACCTGACCAAAGAGCTGAACCGCAGCCAAGGCATTCCCTTCCTGGAGTACAAGCAGTTTGTCACACGCACCTTCTTCCCTAAAGTAAGTGTGAGTAACCACATCACACAAGCATACACACACACACACACACACACACACACACATAAACAAACACATGCCTAAAATGTGATAAGAATCATGTGGATCCCACCATCTTGTCTAAAGTGATCCACACATACAAATGCAAATACACACACACACACAGAGACACAGACACAGACACACACACACACACACCACACATACATTTACAAACATGATGAACAAACAGACAACAGGTCCCTTAAATGCATTAACAATCGAGGATCCCACCATCTACCCTATATTGAGCCGATATATTACATAGAACATCTGCCCACACATGCAAATACACACACACATACACACACTCACACACACAACACACACAAACACATATAATTCCTTTGGTTCAAATTGCCCTCTGTCAGCATGTTTCTAACCGAAAGGTAGGTAATGTGTAAGTGCGTATGAGTGCAAAACACATGGTTGTGTATGTGAAAGAGCTTTTGCTTTCCCAGAATACTGGCTTGTGGTATACACAGACAAGTTCACACACATACACAGACACACGCGTGTGCTAACTCACAAACTCACAAACTCACACACACACGCACACACAGTTTGACACACCACAGAACAATGCTGGGCACTCTGTCAAGAAATCTCTCTCCTCTTTATCCTACCCTGAACAAACAGGCATGCACACACACACACACACACACACACACACACACACACACACACACACACACACACACAGACTCTTTACCCAATTCTATGTAGGTCAGAGGAGGCCAGTGTCTTTTGTAATAGAAAGAGGCAGAAGGGAGTGTGATCAGTGGATTTGCTGCTAGCAGGCTGAAGAAACACATCAAATCTTTTTTTTTTTTTCTCTGTGAAATAGATGCATAAAAACACACACACACACGCACACAGGATACAGTTGTGCATCATTGTGGTTAGCTGAATGTGGAAAGAGCACTGAATCACCATCAGCAGCCCTGGGTTGGTTGGTCACTGTTGCCCCGCAGACATAGATTTAGAAAGCAGCCCTATCACCCCCTCCACCCCTCCACCCTTCCTTCAGCTACTGATTTCTCTGAAAAGTTTGGAGTTTGTCACCAGTAAGATGATTCATTCAGTCTCCCACCGGCAGGAAACAGTGCAGGAGAATAAGCAGATGCAAGCATCGATCACAAGTTTTGATATAATAGAACAGTGACAGGAAGAGGAGTTGTAGGTCTGGTTGTCCTGGTAGGGAGTGACCTTTTTTTGTGTGCGTTTGTGTACATTTGCTATATTTGTGTCACTGATTCTACAGGATGCCTCTCATTATCCCATGGAAATGTCATGCTCATTAAGGCTTACCAAAAGCTCAGCAAAAATTGGTGTCTGTCTGTCTGTGTGTGTGTGTGTGTGTATGTGTGTTTGTTTTGTGTGTGTGTGTGTGTGTGTGTGTTTGTTTTGTGTGTGTGTAGATGTGTTCGGACTATGAAAGGAGCCTGGTGCAGCCGGTGTATGAGAACGACCCCCAGGGTCCTCGTGCTGTGCCTGAGACACACCCCCTGCTCCAGGACTGGCAGGTAGGTTCCACCCTCTCCTCCCCTCCTGTTCCTCTCGTTAGTCATCCCTCCTCCTCTTCCTCCTCCTCCTCTACCTACTCCCTTTCTTCTCCCTCCACTCCCCCTGCTTATTGGTCATTAGTCATGCCATTCTCTTCTCTTCTCTTCTTTTCTCTTCTCTTCTCCTCTCTTTTCTCCTCTTCTATCTCATCCTTCCTGTTTTACTCTCCCCTCCTCTCTGTTCCCATGAGGTGTGTGTGTGTGTGTGTGTGTGTGTGGATGGTGAGGCCGTGTTGTGAAAGTCCAGAATTTCCCCAAACTTCATAAAAGATGCTTTTTATAACATTGTGTTCTGTTGATGTTGCCTTGGTGACATAGTTTCTGTTGTCCTTGCAGAAATTTGCCATGTCTGCATTCTGTATTCCTGTGTGTGTGTGGGTGTGTGTGAAAGAGACAGAGAAGGTGTGTGTGTGTGTGTGTGTGTGTGTGTGTGTGTGTGTTTGTGAAAGAGAGAAAGGCGGGGGGAGTGTGTGTGTGTGTGTGTGTGTGTGTGTGTGTGTGTGTATGTGATAGTGATAAAGTGGTTGAGGAGCCAACTGCTTGACTCAGGGCTGTAGGGGATACATGAGAGATCAGAGCATCCATCATTCTGTGCATTTACACACACACACACACACACACACACACACACAAAGACAGAAAGAAAGAGAGCACACACCAACATGCTGCTCACCGTCTCGCTCTCGTTCTGTCTGCATGTTAAACTTGAGCATATGGGCAGAGTCCACAGGGAGGCTTCCACTAAGCCATTCAGACTGAGCCTGCTGGAGCAGACGACACACACGCACACACACACACACACACACACACACACCCACACACACACCCAATGTGCACACACAGGCATGTCTCCACACCCCCCCCCCACCCCTCCCCAACACACACACACACACACACACACACACACACACACACCTTTTAATGGGTCAGATGCAGAGAGGCTTGAAACATTTGCGGGACAGTTGTAGGCCAGTGTTTACCAGACCTAACTAGGCTATATAAACCCATGTTGCAGGAACAAGGATGACTATTTGGTTCTGTAGCCATTATTAAAGAATGATGAGCTCTTATTGACTTCTGTCCTCCCCAGGCCTCCAACACATGTAGACCAAACATGGAGGAGGGCATCACCCTCTTCTCCACGCTCCTGAATAATAAGCACTTTCTGGTGACGTTTGTCCATGCTCTGGAGCAACAGAAGGACTTTGCTGTTCGAGACAGGTACAAAACAGTCAAATCAGCTCAACTCAACGCCGACCTATCCACACACAGAAACAGTCCTCGCTTTGGTTCGTGAAACAAGAACGAAAGAGTCCAGGCTGGCACCTGGTGTGTAGGTGGATGGGTCCCTTGGGTCTGCCTTGTTAGAGTATACTGGAGTTTAACTTCACTGTTTTCCCTCGAGTAGATTACAAATTGGGGTATTTTCAGTAGTTTCCCATTTTAGCTGTGTATTAGGAGGGTGCCACAGGCTTTGGAGCTTATCAAGTTCCTGTGTGTCAGATGGTGGTTCCAGTCTTCACCATGTGTCCACAGTTGTATTCAAGGATTATCGGGCATTTTGTGAAAATGCCTTCTGTACCAACTTACTTCATTAATTCACGATAATGCCTTTCCTACACAAACAAACTTTCTAATGTTTAATTCAAACACACAGGTGTGCTGTATAACACAGGGATAATGCTCTTGTTCTCATGAATGTTAACTCTCTGCACAATCAGATTGCCCAGACTGTAGCTGCAGTTAATTGGCGGCCTAAGTTTTTTGTAAAATGGTAAAAAGGACCATATGCTGTTTAAATGCCAGTTATATAATACTACCTCATTATGTGATGCTAACTCTAGCCTATCTTGTGCAATTACTTTAGTAATGAACATTTCCAATAACCTTTACTTGGCAGTGCACCTCTGTTATGCTATCTATTTGTTTGCCACTTGTCTTAAAACTTGTCTGATGTTTGGTGATTAGCTAGCTGACATTTTACCGATCGTATGCACA